>JAODVM010332990.1:0-23775 GCA_025400095.1 Phenganax marumi
TTTTGAGGATACACCATGTATATTTATTATTGCAAAGCTTTCGGTCCGTTAGCCCGGACCTTCATCAGTGCAACTCATCAGTTCATCAACTCATCAACTTCATCAGTTGCACTGATGAAGGTCCAGGCTAACGAACCAAAAGTTTTGCAATAATAAATATACATGGTGTATCCTCAAAACGAATACTGAGCACAAGCATTGTTTACAATTTAGGGATAAACAACACTTCAGCTATCAATTATTCAAACTGCAAAAAAAATTTGTTTTCATTTTTCAATTGAATCATAACATACACATGTGACGACATTACTAAACCTTTGTCTTCAACGATTTACAAAAAACTCCAACAAATGGCTAACTACAGACACAAAGATAAACTTTGACGCTTTCACTATTTGGCCAATTATCCTCGAATTTGGTAGATTTGAGGATTATCTTTACGCTGTTTATACATTCTACGTACTAGATAATTTCTAATATAACTTATGCTATAATATTTGTTCAGTTCTATATCAAAATAATAAGTGCAGTGCCAATAAAAAACATAAATAGAAGTACGAAAATCATTTAGTGTATTTCAAACATGAAGAAGATAAGAATTTAACCTGTTCTTGTTTGCTTTATCGTCGTAAAAATACCAGTTTTTAAAGATTCGTTTAAGCTTCTATGAGGCAGAGCACTCAGGCAAAATTCAGGTTCATTCATTGCTTTTTGAAACAATTTTTTTCGCTTTCCTTCT
The DNA here is from genome assembly GCA_025400095.1 of Phenganax marumi. NCBI lineage: Eukaryota > Metazoa > Cnidaria > Anthozoa > Malacalcyonacea > Clavulariidae > Phenganax > Phenganax marumi. The sequence goes on from JAODVM010332990.1 coordinate 740, forward strand.
TGATTTTTGAAGACGAAATTTCGAACATTGAAATTGAACGCTAGACAGATCAGGAACTTTAATTTTCCATATATGGTGCGCATCACCATATGTGGTAATAAAGATGGCGGCATTTTGGCAAATTACAATCATAATATTATATTCACTGACAAAAAACGGTAATAAAATTCGAATTTTTTGCATAAAGTGGCTTGCCTTTTTATCCTAAGTCGGTTGTTTTAATAGTTTAAAACCAAGAATGGCTTGGAAATTATATATTATACCCAAAATATCAAAGTATTAGAACGTTTTTCTACAATATTTTAGTTTACTTTAACCGGATGGTCAACGAATGTAACAATTACCATGGCTCTAATGCATTTCCTGTTGTTCTAAGTCATTTCCGACTCATAAAATATGAAATAAACGCCAAGATTTATGACGAAAACATTTCTAGAGAAACTTCAAGAAAATTTTTGCTAAAACTGGGTAAAACTCAACAAAGCTTTAAAAAATGCACCAAACTTACATCTCGCCAATCAAGAGTGTCGATTCAATTACGTATTAAATTATTTGAATTATTTAATTAACTCATTTAAATTATTTAATTAAATTATTTGACTATTTGTACCATTTGTACATTTGAGAGATGTGAAATATACACACCTTCCGCCTGAGAGTATACAAGATGGCGGACCCTGCGAGGAGTGGCGTCGAAAATGATTGAATAAACTGTGGCGAAGTAATAGCTAGGATATATCCAAGCTTTCCGATAATACTTAGAAACTCTACTGGGCTTCACAGAAAGAATACAACTATCCTTACTAAACAGGGCCTTGTTTTGCACATTTGAAAATTGGTAAAAAAAAAATGTGTATGAAAAGTACAAGTTATGGAGCAAAAGTCTGCTGAAATCGGTTGGACAGACGACCCATTTTTCACTCAAACACCATCGAAAGATCTAATCTTGCTAGACTACGGCGAAACGCCGTATTTTTTGAGAGGAAATCCGTATATAACTTCTGGTTATAGGGCTTACTTATCATTCCAGAAATGTATAATAAGGTAATTTAATATTTTTTGACTTCTTACTTAATGATACTAAATTTTGAACTGCATGGCATAAGTATTTGTGGCAAACTTACAACAAGATGCAGATTTGCAAAACTTCCTGTAAGTTTGCTGTATTTTATTTTCAGCTTATTTCAACTAACAAATGAAACGATTAATATTTGGACTCACATTCTCGGCTTTTGGATATTCCTCATCCTTCTCGTTTATTCCAATTATGTCACCATCCCCAGTTCCCACGGACAATACGCTGATCACTTGGTATTCACATGTTTCTTGCTGTTCTATCAGGTGACGTTGCAACAAGCTCTGGGAAGAAATGTTTAGAACTGACAGAGCTGTCCATGGTGAAGTCAACTAAATATTTACTTTGTTCTACATTATCTTCCCTTTAGTTCTGCATGTTGTGTTCAGCTGGATATCACATGTTCAACTGCCATTCTGAGAAGATTTGTCACATTTGGCTGGCCTTGGATCTTGCAGGAATATCTTTAGCACTCTGTGGATGCTACATTCCCAGTGTTTATTATGCTTTCTATTGCCAACCTGTACGTTCAAACAAAGATGACAAAATTACTTTAGGTGCCCTTCAATCTTATCTAAATCAGCTGAATCAAAGCTAGGGCTCAAAATAGCGGGCTGCCAATGGCCAAAAGCAGGTCACATTTGAGAGATGGCAGGCGAAAAGAATTTTGAACCGCCAAGTCAAAAACAAAATGGCAGGCAAAATTCTACAGATGTTTTGTTTCATTTGCTTACCACAACTCCAATTTTAAATTTACTTATTTGGTACTGTGGTCAAATATACCAGGTAGCATGTTATAGAATTTTGGTAGTTCAGGAATAAAAATGGCAGGCGAATATTTACTTGGCCTGCCAGAAAAAAATTAAAATGACAGGCCATATTTTTTTCTATATCGAGCCCTGATCTAAATATAGTTACTGTAATGTTGGTTTTCTCTTGTAGTAACACTGGATCAATAAGAGACGACTATTATTGGATCTCTGGGAAAACCCACAGTTGATATCCATTTAATATATTTTCCATAGAGTCTTCAAGTGTTGTACCTGATAATCGTCGCATTCATGTCTCTGTTAGCCCTTCTTCTTCAACTGCATCCTCAGTATTTTTCGTCACTTTGGTCAACCAAGAGGTTAACTTCCTTTGCGGTTATAGCAATTTTTGGCCTCATTCCATCCCTGCATTGGACTTACATACATGGAGGTTTAACACAAAACATTGTACAGGTATGTGTTGGGAGTTACAAGTCTACTATTAACTGTCTTGAAACTACATAACAGAGTTTGTTAATTAATATCCTACAGGTATTTCTTCCCAAAGTAGGGATAATGTACATCTTGGGTTGTCTAGCTATTGTCTTTTATGCCTTCAAGTTCCCCGAATGCATTTTCCCAGGTAACTAAGAAGAAGTGCTTTCAAAATGTAAGACAATCTTGGTTGAATAGAGTAGAGCTAGAGTTGTGACAATCCTTGAATCATGGCACTGTCATTCATGATTTCCAGGTCGTCTGAACTATATTGGAGCCAGTCACCAATGGTGGCACATTATCATAGTATTGGCATTTTTGTGGTGGTACAATGCAGCAGTACAGTTCTTTCATTTCCGTCAACAATATGGATGTGACGTTGATAATGTAGACGTGGTGTTGAATATTCCAACAACTTTGTCAGGTAGATAGTGTAGATACATTAGATGTAATGTTAATGAGAAATGGTAATAAAACATGAAGTAAAGTTTGAAATGAAACATATGAAGAGTGTCATTGCGTTTACAGCATGATTATAATTCAACCAAGATCATCTTATACTTCAGAAAACTGCCTACACATAACAAACAATAGTATTATTAGTTGCAGCATTTCTCTAATCCAGGATACTGAATACCAGTGCTATCTACAAGTTATGCTGTTATGGTTTACAAGCATCTCTTCCTTTTTTTTGGAATTCTTTATATACAATTTGTTTAAAGTATGGAAATCTGGAGACCTCTTATTGACTAAGTTCACATGAATATATTGATGTGGTTCTATGCTTGTTTGTAGCAAATACGCATCATTATACAATGCTGTACACGATTCACTTCGCTTCAACACACAGACCTGATGATGATCAAGTGATTTCAGAATTCTTTTCTCTTATTATCTCTCGCAGCATCTTCAAAAACCTTGAAAAACAAAAGCAGTTAAAACACTCACAGCAGATGAATAATAAATTAATGACTTTATTCAAACAAAATACCAGTATTGGTACTTAGAATACAACCAACACATATATCCTCTTTGTATGTAATGCAGATAACATAACTTAACATATAATGAAACATTAATCGTGATCTTATTATCAGTGCTACGTATCTACCGTATCTACAGGTCATCAAACCATCTTAATATATAGCAGTACCTCAAGTAAGTTTTTTGGTCCGATGTGTGTCCTCAGGAAAGGATCAATACCATGATGATCCTTGGCTGATTCTGAGGGTGGAGTATAACTCAATTGTGGACTGCTATTGGCTAAGGGAGGAGTCACACTATAGAAAAGTATATACAGTTTAGTGACCACATTCTAATCTCATTTACTTGCTTATACATAGACCCATTGATTTCATGTACACTAAATGCAGTCCACTTACAACTGGTTCCCAATTACCTTCCATCCTTCCTCACCATCCAAGGAGAATGTTTGGACAAACAGGTGTGAAAAGGTGATGTTCTTTTTGGAGATACTGAACAATCATCCTCACTAAAATATTAAAGACTGGTTTCCATATAGTCATAAATGTCGTAAAGATAGAGTCAAGAACTGTCTAAAAATCCGAACTAAAGTATTTTAAAACAAATTATTAGCAAAGCAATTATTAGTGGACAACATGCATGTTTTCCTTGATATTTACTGCCAAGAAGATAAAATATTTTGGCCGTTGAGAGATATCGTGACTCTATCTTTACGATATTAACGACTATATGGAAACCAGGCTTAATTAAGACAACACCCACTGCTATAAGTATATATATTTAGGGGCATGCTTGAACATACAGCACAAAAACTTTGACCAAACACCAGAGAATCAATGGTGAATAGAGCAACTAAGACTGAATTCACAATACCTTGTCAGGTAGGATCTCGAAGCAATTCTTGGTGAAAAACTACTCCCCACAGAAAAGCTATCATTGAAGGAGTTGGAACATGATGCCATACCAAAGACACTCTCTAAAAGATGAAACCACTCATTATTAAGAACCTGGCAATCCAAAAACAATACAATTCACTGTAAGGAATTGAGAAGCTCTTATACCTTCAGATGAAAGACTAGAATCAAGCGTTGTTTCATTGTAAAGAAGTTCTGTTGTTCGTGGAACTCGTAGCTTATTTGAATCTACACACAAAAGAACAATAAGTGTTGACGGATTATCGTTGAGCTTGATTACATGACATATTGTACATGACGCCGCATACCACAGAGCAACTTGAAAGGTTTTCTAACAAAGATCTGCCAAATCCAGAAGAGCATAAAAGTGAATGGAAAAATTATTTTCTTCAGACCAGAACACTAGAAAGATTTAAAAAATAGCGGTCAACTTCATGAGAAAGCAAAGTAGAGTTCACGGCCAACACAAGTCCATCGGCACTTACTAAAGCATTGAATGTTTTCAGGCATTTTCTCCTGTTATTAGCCTAGAAGGGGATGCAGAGTTTGTCAACAGAAAAATTGAACAATGAACGTAGAAATTAACAAATGAAAAAGCTATGGTCTATATTTACCTTTGCTACGCTTCGTACAGCTAGAATGTCATCCACAGTTGGTCTAAAGAAAGAATGAATGAAAGTTCTGAAATGAGAAACTGTATTTTTAATAGTCTAGCGTTAAGAGATTCGTAGTACACTGACTGACCTTTTCTGTGGTGAAAAATGCATCATTTTTCTTATAAGATATGACAGCTCTTGGGACCGGCCTGGGAAAAAATGAAGAACAGTGGAAAAATATAAAAAACAAAAGAATTCCAGGAAAAGAAAAATACCTTGAAAGAAGACTTCGGGTATCTGTTGACGTCTCAGCTGATGCCAGGTGTCACCACCTCGAGGAAGATCCAGGTCACATGCAACTTCTAGTAAACTGATACCAAGACTGAAAATATCTGCTGCTTTTGAAAATCTTCCTTCCAAGAGCTCCGGTGCTAGATACTTCGGGTCTCCTTCTTGCCCCTCAGTAAAGTTACTCTAGAATTGACAATATACAAGTAAATCACTACAACAGCATCAATGACAGTACTAAACAGAAACAAGAAGAGCTATCATTGTAATTATACAGCGGTTTACAAGCCAGGGTTTGAATTAACAGGTGGCGAATGGCATTTCGCTATTCGTTTTTGACGTTTTGCTAGTCATTTTGCCATCCAGTAATACAGAAAATAATTCTGTTTAACTTTTCTTTCAAGTTAATGTGAACATTTAATTTTTAGCTTTTCGGCAAGGTCCTGATGGAGAAAAGCCTTTTTATAGTGATTAGAATCACTATATACTATGTAGAAAATCGCTATTCACTTTCTATAAAAAGACTTGCCCAATACAAATTCGCTATTCGCTTCTAAATATTTAATTCGAACCCTGTTACAAGCATTTTCACCTTGGAGAGATCAAGTACAAGACCAAAGTCAGCAATTTTATACAATCCGTCCAAACCAATAAGAACGTTTGCTGGTTTAATATCCATGTGAACCATCTGCTTGTCATGGAGATGTTTTAATCCCTGAAGACATTGGGAAAGGTAGTATTTCATAAGAGCAGTTCAATGTAAACCAAACTGAAAACAACATCGTGATAAAATTCAGATGCAATACCTGCGTAAGGTCAACAAGGATATTCCAAACTGTTTTCTCTTCAATGTGGTTGTTGTTCTCACAGTAGTCTGTCAAGCTCATATGACAAAGTTCCGTTTGAATATACAGTTGCTGTCTAAAATCACAGAAAATATCAACTTAATACAATCATGACAACAGCTACGAATTTTTCTTGTCAAGATAATACTTTTGTCTGGTTTTATAATGAAGGGAAGCACCATTAGCTAAGCATGCTATAGTATATACCTTTCCTCCCATGCCTGAATCAACTTGACACAGTTTGGATGTTGTCGCAATCTTTCATGTTTCTTAACTTCATCGAGCCTCTGATGTCTAAAGAAATAAGCAAATAAAAGAACTACTTTTCATTAAGATTTTTATAGTTTTGCATGGCGCAAACAACAATATAAGCATCAGTTTGTGGATACACCATGTATATTTATTACTACAAAGCTTTCGGTCCGTTAACACAGTACACCTTTCACTGACGAAGGTCCAGGTTAACGGACCGAAAGCTTTGCAATAATAAATATATGTGGTGTATCCACAAACTGATGCTTATTGCTTATACGTTTCATTCTTCTCAAAAATCAAAAGAGGAATGAATTAACAACTGTTGCATACTTTCAGTAATTCTCAAAATAACCAATATCATACCGGTCAAATTCTCCACGGAACTTAACCCTTGATTTCTTCACAGCAAACAAACATCCATCTTCCTTGCTTTCAACTTTAAATACCTAAAAATCACAATTTCACATTACACAATCAATAGATAGTAAGTGTTTTGAGAATCTGACACCGTATGATTTTATTCAACACACCAACACTTTTACTAGTCATTATTCGTCAAAGCGGTTGAACTTACTTCTCCAAAAGAACCTTGTCCAAGTTTTCCAACAATTTTGAAACACTGTCGAGAAAAAGTAGGGACAGAGATATGTAGTTCATGTTTATATTTCAATTGCCAGTAGACATAAGAGTACATACGCTCACTTAAAACTTGCAATATAACTTCAAACCTGTTCAAAATACGACAATTGGCAAGCAGAATTGTAATACGGGCTTTGGAGAGCTTTAGCAATGTCAAGTTGTACATAAATTAATTTAAATGAGTAAACTTGTAGCAAACAGGAAGTTCATTGTATATTATTTAAAACAGGATGAAAAATAGGCCAACAAAATAATCATTTTTGAATTGTTTATTTCAAGTGAAATTAACTAAAATGGAGTGAAATTGAATCTTTATATTCAATGTATTAATATTTTGATAAATTAAAAGAAAATTTTAAACCAAGACTTGGTGGTAACTTATTAACTTTATTAACAACAAAAACAACACTCAAATAATATACCAACCGAGATTGAATAATGGCGATATTAAAACACAGCAAATATACATAAAAGGATACTGTTATTAGTTTCGCCAAAGCTAACTCGCTGAGGTCCTTCAGAATATCCTCTTCTTCGTTTAAAAATTCTGCTAACTGGAGGAGCAGACTTGACGGGCGGCCGAGGTGGCTCATGAAACTCATCTAATCGACTGCGAACTTTGGCACTTTTGTGACTAAGAACTCCTTCACTTCCAAATACAGGCGTCGGAATTGGACTCTTTAAGCTTTTTCCCATCCTACTAGTTATTCCTACGCGTTTTGAAGCGAGTATTTACTGATATATTGACGAAAATAAATCAGAATTTCCTGAAAACAATTCACAAGTTCAGCACTTGTATTATTATGTCGCGTCATTGTCTCGAATTTCCCGCCAAGCCTCGTTCCCGCGATACAACATTTCCTGTTACTCACTTCCGTCAATCTTACCAAACTTGGACTCAGTAACATGGACTCTTATACGACTGGGCTGCAATGCTCTCGAACTTGGACCCATAATGTGGACTCATACGACTAAGACTGGAACGCTTCGTAAACTGGATTACAATGTACATGAGTGTTCCTAAATGTTCCTATATACCCTCGTTGACATATATATTGAATGGACCACATTTGTCAATACATGTAGGATAAATCTACTACGTATACTGGTATAATGTACTGTATACATCCCCATTTGCACTTGAAACACTGATTCGTGTTGTAGTATACTGTTGTTGAAAATGTGAGATACAACAAGACTGGAAAAACTAATCTCCTGATGTTGTTGTTGTAGACCATAATACCGAACCAGGTTCAAACAACGGTTTGACAGCGTGCACTTTTTGAATATAATATATACTGCATTCTCTTTATTTACATTTTTAAGCACATTTTTATGTACATTTTGATAACCATGTATCAAAGTTCTGTAATAGTCTTGACTGCAGTAACACACAGACCCCTGCTATGATATAAATCCTTGTGAACAACTGAACTATATTCTATTCTATTTACCTTAAATATAATAATCTTGATACCTCTCCTCTTCTGCCAAAGAGTTCATAACATGGTATTTTGTGCGATTCAATCAATGCAATAAAGAACCTAACAAAGAGAATACACAAGTGTAGCAGCAATTGGTAATTAATTAACAAAGGTAACGAAGCCCGGGCTAAATAACCTGCTTTGTTAAAGTCTGGTTAGTTTAACCCAGACAAGTTTCTGTTATTCTTACTTGTATTTAGTTACACTCTTAGCATCTTTAAGAAGAGCCCTTCCTCATGGCATGATTGTTTCCCCAACAATAATTTCTGTCGTATATTTATGTCCAATAATTATTTGATCGTGTTCAAATGCTACGAACCCAAATAGAAATGTCCATTGTTAAATGCTTTTGACAGCTTGAAGGACAAAATTTGTAAACTCATCAAGAAAACTTTATGTGTAACCTTGCTAGGCGCTAAGTTTAGTAACCATCATGATCTTATTGTTTTTCAGAGCTTGGTGTACACATATACAAAAATCATCATGTTGTTGCAATGTCGATAACAACAGGATGCAACAATGTTGTGCAGCACCTATTGTTCACAGTTGTTAACAATACTGTTCAGCATTGTTACACCCGATTAAAAACAAACAATTTGTTCAATATTGTTGACAACTATAAACAACACATGCAGCCCAACATTGCTGCATCTTGTTTTAGCACAGGCTTATAATTTTCACTTGTGCATGAGAGTTAGTGAAAATATAGAATGTTAACAACCTGAAGTGACTTCATGAAAAGCAAAGTGAAGATATAATAAGAACATCATATGGAAAACAGCAACAACACCACCAGCAATAAGACCTTGTTTCTTTTGCCAAGTTCTGCTGACAAATACACTGACCTAAATCAAAATAACGATGCAGTCATTTGAATGAAAAGTGGATTTTTGATGTGACTGTGAGTGATATTATAAATAATATCACTTTTCAAATAACTCACCAATCTTAGCGATGTGAGTCCACCAAAGATCAGCCACAAAAGATGAAACGTTAAATGTGAATCATGAGAGATGAACGTTGTAATGAACAAACAGATAGATGGTCCAGAAAGAGCATAGCCCTGAAAAAGAATAAATGAGCAATGTTGACAACAATATAACTGCAATTCCAAGGCAATATATACATAATAAAGTAATTCTTACCGTCAGAGAAAGAATTTGCAGCAAGGTAAGATGAGTATTACAAACATGCGCAACAACCTTAAAGATGCAAGATGCTCCAAGCCAGTATCCAAAACAAACAGCAAAGGCAGTTCCAATAAGAGTTCCCTCTTGCTAAAACCAAAAAAAAATTTGGGGGATTAAAGAGATTAAACCCACGTTTATCTGCAAAACATATTTACTTTTAGAAAAAACAAAACAAATCCTCCCAAATTATCAGTAAGAGTACCATATTGAAACTTACCACTGTGTGACCAGAAGATTTCATTGAAAATAAAAGAATTGCAATCAATGTGAACACAAGCATTAGTGGACCATAAAGTTCACCATTCACCGTCTAAAGAAAAAGAAAGCAACTGCAAATATTACAAGAGTACCTCTTTCAAATTACTTACAAATACATGCAACATTTTAAATGATGGACTTTTGCATCTGAACAAGCCCCTGCCAAAGTTGCTAGTATAGTCTGTGTTTTTTTTTCAAAGGTTAAAAAGGCCTAACTTACAACAGGAGAAGCTTGTTTTGGCACTTGTGGCATCATTGAAGCAATCAATCTGAAAAAATAATTAAGACAATGGCAATCAACAAAAACTCAACTTATAAATGTCAATGTGCAATCTACTTTGGTTTTACCTTTCTCTAACTTCATAAGGTTCAACGTGAAAATACGGCCGTAAAATGTCTATATTGGCGTAAAGATCAAAAGCTCGCTTTGCTGTTTGTTTGCCAGCATTCCACACCTATACAGGTGAAATACCATCAACACTTTATGACAATTCATCTACATTGTGCCATTCTTATGCTACAAATAACACTAAAATAATAATTTATGATCAACATTGTCTCATTGAGTGGTTTACCCCCAATATGTCCAACTTATACATTTTGGTTTGACCAACATCAAGCTAACAGTTTCTTATTAGTTAGATTGAATTGCCAACAAATAGGTGAAATATTTTATGACTGATAGAGTTTAGAAAAAGAGAAATATCCTTACATATCCACCAACTTCCTCTGCCATATGTTCCCTCATTCTGTTGATGAATTCACTCTCGGACATTGCTGATTGGGATCGAGGAACTTGATCATCAGAACTAAATAAAACAATAATTACTGATAAATATGCCAAAAACAAGAGCCCTAGATTCATTTTCAAGATTACAGACCTTTCAATATCAATAATTGTATCAGATTGCTCATCAACGTCCCTCATGTCAACAACTGACGATGAATCCTTGGAAACATAGAGATTTTAATTTATCATAAATTTAAGGTGTTTGAATGTTTGCATGTTGGCTTTAAATCTAGCAAAACATTTTGTGGAGAGACCACGTAAATTTATTCATAAATAAATAAATGTACGTGGTGTATCCACTTATTACTATATATTAGGGAATACCTTCACAAGAGCATTCATTGTTAAACAACACTTATTTATTACTAAACTCAGCGATATTGTTCACACTATTGACAGTAAATAAATATGTATCTAAAGCTACCTAACATGTTTTCAACAACAGTATAATGTCAACATTTCACACTTGAAAAATTCTTTCAAAAATATCGTAGCAAAACTCCAAAAACACGAACGTTAATCGACTAAAATATACCTGAACTAAATACCAACTAGATGAATTTTGACTTCCACTGTTTGAGCTTTTTTCAGAGTCGTTTCTTTCTTCAATATTCGCCCATTCTTCTAGGTTACTGGAAGACAGTTCATCGTCAGCCATCTTTTTATTAGCCACGTCAAATTACCGCCGTCATTTTCCGTCGCGACAAAAATTACTACAGTTCTTTGATGTTCGCACCGCTAATTTCGAGATCATTTAACATTTAACTTTTATGACTATAATTTATATAGCTCAGTGACAATAGCACAGTCACTGTTAGAGATCAAAAACTGAAATACTTTCGCGCTCCAGGGACGTAAACAGATCCCTAAAGAAACACTAGATGTTCCAGTTAGTAGTGGAGATCCCTGCAAAAATCAGAAAATGGTCCGGTTACCTATAGAGATCAAAATATATCTTGGGATGAAACTCCGTGAACAAAACTCGTGTATGTAAACAAAAATTTGAAGTGCAAATCAAGCAGTTGTGGTCTTCATTGCCAGATTTAAAGCTTTGAAGTTTTTTGAGAATGATAATACATATTTCGTCGTTACTTTCTGATGTTTTAAGAATACTCGGCAAAGTTGAATGAAAAAATATTTAAAATAAATCGAGTTTTAATGGACCATGTCGTTTAGGTTGCTTGGTTACAAAACTTTAAAATTATGAATTGGTTTTAAACTTTTGCAAAATGGATGAAAATGAAATAGCTGAACTTGAGAAAATAACGAATTCAAGTGATGAGCTTGGTGCAACTTTATCGAGCAGGGATCACAGCCAATCAACGTTAGCTTTATTTGAAGCATGTGAGCAGGGCAGTGCAAATGAAGTGAGACGTATTCTAACAGAAGGTCGAGTTGATTTAAATGCATTAATCACGGGGCATCGAGTGGCCAGGACTGCTCTGCATGTTGCTGCATCGTACGGGCGTACCCTTGTCGTCAAATTGCTGTTGAAGGTAGTATGCCATGGTAATTCTTCCCAAGTAATATCCACACGATGATCTTGGAGAGATTTGCAAACCATTCACCTGCTTGAGTATACCCCACAATACCATACTCTTACTTACCATGAACCAAGATAGTCACCTTTTTTGACCACCACACAACTTTATTACCTAAAAAAGTAGAAATGTATCACTCTTAGTTTTCAATTCTATAGGCCGGTGCTGACCCTGATAAAAGCAGCAGTATTCATCGTACATCGCTGCATGAAGCCTGCATGGGTGGCCACGATCAAGCACTTCAAGAGCTTGTGAAATACTCTAAAGACATTGATGCATCAGATAGCTATGGGCAAGCTGCAGCGCACTTCGCAGCTTACCATGGTGAAACTGCATGTTTGAAAATACTTATTGCTAACAATTGTGATATGAACTGTCAAGATCATCAACTATGCACACCAGCCCACCTTGCTGCTAAGCAAAATTACCCAGAAACTTTACAGTAAGAAAATCTGGACATTTTGAGTTGTGCAGTTATAAACTGCTAAAAAATTTCGTTTTCTTCTATGCATTTTAGATGTCTGTTAGACACAAACAATGTGAATATTCTGAAGACAGACAAACAAGGCAGGACTGCAGTTCACTATGCAGCATTGAACAACAGTATAAGCTGTCTGAAAGTCTTCAAGAAATGCAAAGTTGACATCAAAATTACAGACAAAAATGGAGCAACGTCAGCTCATCACGCTGCAGCAGCAGGCCATCTGGATTGCCTTAAGTTTCTTATTAAACTTGATATATCATTGGATGGAAAGGACAACTTGAGGAAGACATGCGCTCATTATGTAAACTTTACATTGTCTTATGCATATATGAAATTACTAGTTCATTATCAGTCAGTTTTACTCAAGTTGATTCTTATGTTTATTGAGTTTTGTTTTTATCCTTCCAGGCAGCTCAGAAAGGTTCAACTGAATGCCTGCATTGGTTACTGGAACAAGGTGCAGATGCTAGCTCAACTGATGGTAAGTACACTTCATCATTTAATGAAACTACACTTCATCATTTAACGAAACAGTTCTGATTATTCTTACTTTTTAAGATGCATCATGTAAATGCCACAAGTTGTTGAAAAGCTGACAAACTTACCAAAGTCTACCACAAATCCCCTTTCGAAGAACTGTATAGCTCTTTATCAGCAAATATTGTCATATGTTTCCAGACGCTAGCAACACACCTGCACACAGTGCAGCCACTGGTCACATGCAAGCGATGAATTGTTTAATTATGCATGGGACTGACCTCACAGTGACCAACAAGCAAGGTGATACACCAGATATGCTGTCCAGAAAACATGGTCACACTCTGGCTTACAAAAAAGCAGGTTTGAACATGGAGTTCACTAAGCAACATTTAAAGACAGCAGATGGTGGTAAAATTGCAGTTATTTTGAGAAAATTTTAAAGCATTGCTTCTTTATAAATAATAAAAAGCTTGCAAATAAACCACCATTTGCTGCCCAGGTGAAGCTTATTAAGCCACTTAATGAATTAATGATCTCGTTGTCCATTCCAGTGAAAGGTGAGATCAAATGTCCATTTTGTGTGAAGCAAAAAGCACAGCAGGAATATGACCAGAAACATGCACTCTCCGATGTTGAAAAATGTATAAAATTGGAAGAAAAAGTCATTTTCAAATCACCAGTAAAACACAGGCATGTCATGTTGACTCACTGATTGACAAATTAATCGCATCCAGTGCTTCTTCCCTTTTTCACAACTTGTTTAAAGCCAGAAGTGAAAAGGACTTGTTTGCCTGTTTTGTTGTAGACTGGCTTTAAAGAATCACCAGAAAGAACAGTCAAAGCAGCAAGCTTGTGAGGTAAAATCTGCAAATAGCAAGAGAGACATATCCTCACAGTACTACGGAGAGCATCTTTTTAATATAGATACCAAATAACGCTACATTTTCAAGTTAATTGTAGATAAAAACATTAAAAGACATCAATGGCCAATACAATCTCATTTTGCAGTATTGTCACAGAATTAACCATCAACAGTTATTTCAATCCCAGTCCTAATTGTACTGCTATAAATATTGATTACATACCGTTGCTTATATCAAGGGATAAATAGAAAACACTTGCAAAGGAAGTTTACAACAACCACTTTGCAAGGAAGATAACAAACCGATTGCTTTGTCCTGTTCACAATCATCAGAATCATCCACCACCAAAAAAAAATCATCACCAGTCTGTTTCACTCCCATATACCTGGGTTTCAGTAAGCAACACAGAGCAGCAAGTGGTAGCCAGATTCAGTAGCTTGCATCCCTTCTCAGAGGAAGCAAATTAAATCAATTCTCGTATTTTTTAATTTCATTTCTCATGTTCATGTTTTAAACCACCTACGAAACTACCACCATGCATGCACAATGAGAAAAATTCCAATACTGCTTAGTGAAACCCAGCCGTTTGTTCTGTCTACTCGTACAAAAGTCAGTTCAACCATGCTTACAGTTCAATGGAGTCTCCATAAAGTGCCAGCACAAACATGACACCAAAACCAAAAATAATGGCAAAGTTTACCAGAGCTAGCATCTTGACTGATTTCAATTTTCCATTGCCACTCACTGCATATGCCATGTCTATAGCCTCAGGCAACTACAGAAAAGAATTCAGTTTTAATATCAAACTTAATTTTTTCCATAAAACGAAAGGCCTTCTCCACTGGGACATAGCAGCATGAGGTGTTAAAAGTACACATTCCTATCACAAACAAACTATCCTTGGTACTACAAATAAAGCAGGTAGAGAAAATAACGAAATAGAACGCATAGCTTCTCAAGTTATGTCCACATACTTTTATACTGTTAGCCCACATAATACCTCATCAATAGTTATGATACCTCATCAAAATTCATCAATACTCATCTATGTTATAGTCCAGGTTTATGCAAAAGTAGGGGCATTAACTTATCACGTCTGTTGCACTTTGCTCTGACCAACCAAATGCAATATTTTGCTACAACTACCCGTTATTACATATGAGTATACAATAGCTGATTCATAGTAATGATATTCATTATGCTACAAAACAGTACACCTAATGACAAGACAGCATCCATATTCTTGCATGTAACCTACCATAGATAAGTATTGCAGAGTTTCCATATCACTAAGTTTACTAAATGTGTTTAACTACACATACCATATTAACAAGAGATATGTACAGGAACATGCCACCAGCAATGCCATATATGTACTTCACTGCTGAAGTAGCATAACCCAGCAATAAACCAACAACAAGACCAACGTAACAACAACAAGCTGACAAGAAGTTTGCCAACATTGCTTGTTTGTATGTAAAACCAGAGTTTAGTAAGATCGCAAAATCACCTAGAAAAAATTTTTATTGTTTACTTGTATATGGAACAAGAAGAAGGACAAGAAGAGGAAGAAGAAGGAGAACAAAAGAAGATGAAGAAGATAAGAAGAACAAGAAGAAGGACAAGAAGAAAAGCAAAAAGAGAAAGAAGAAGAAGAACAAGAAGAGGAAGAACAAAAAGGATAAGAAGAAGGACAAAAATAGGAAGAAGAAGGAAAACAAGAAGAAAAGCAAAAAGAGGAAGAAGAAGGAGAACAAGAAGGACAAAAAGAGGAAGAAGAAGGAGAACAAGAAGAAAAGCAAAAAGAGGAAGAAGAAGGAGAACAAGAAGAAGGACAAGAAGAGGATGAAGAAGAAGACCAAGAAGAAGGGCAAAAAGAGGAAAAAGAAAAAGGACAAGAAGATGGACAAGAAGAGGAAAAACAAAAAGGATAAGAAGAAGGACAAAAAGAAGAAGAAGAAGAAGAACAAGAAGAAGAAGAACAAGAAGAAGAACAAGAAGAGGATGAAAAAGAAGAACAAGAAGAAGGACAAGAAGAGGGAGAAGAAGAAGAACAAGAAGAAGGGCAAAAAGAGGAAAAAGAAAAAGGACAAGAAGATGGACAAGAAGAGGAAGAACAAAAAGGATAAGAAAGAAGGACAAAAAGAGGAAGAAGAAGAAGAACAAGACAAAGGACAAGAAGAGGAAGAACAAAAAGGATAAGAAGAAGGACAAAAAGAGGAAGAAGAGGAAGAACAAGAAGAAGGACAAAAAGAGGAAGAAGGAGAACAAGAAGAAGAGCAAAAAGAGGAAGAAGAAGGAGAACAAGAAGAAGGACAAGAAGAGGAAGAAGAAGGAGAACAAGAAGAAGGGCAAAAAGAGGAAGAAGAAAAAGGACAAGAGGACAAAAGGACAAGTATAAAATCAAACTAATTCCGAATAAAGAGCTCATTATTAAACTCCATTTTTTAAATAATCTGTATATTTCGAATCAATTGATTCATCTTCAGCAGTAATTACAATTAAGCCGTTAGCTAAAGATGAAGATGAAGAACTGAAGATGAATTGATTGATTCGAAATATACAGATTATGTAAAAAACAGAGTTTAATAATCAGCTCTTTATTCGGAATTACTTTGATTTTATATTTGCTGAAACTATCAGCTGGTAAAGGATTCAAGAAGGACAAGAAGAGGAAGAACAAGAACAACAAGAAGAGGATGAAGAACAAGAACAAGAAGAAGACCAAGAAGAAGACCAAGAAGAAGGACAAGAAGAGGAAGAAGAAGAAGAACAAAAGGACAAGAAGAAGGACAAGAAAAGGAAGAAAAAGAACAAGAAGGACAAGAAGATCAACAAAAAGAAAGACAAGAAGAAGAGGAAGAAGAAGAACAAGAAGAAAGACAAGAAGAGGAAGAAGAAGGATAACAAGTGAGTCTTGACTGTATGGTTTCCACAAGCAATGAAGAGGAAGAACTAGACATCTTCTCACACAAAACAGAGCACTCATGTAAATTCAATTAAAAGGTGAAAATAAATCCACAAACATTCCTACCTAGCTCATGTGGCAGCTCCTCGCAAATTACTGCTAACGAGGTACTGATACCACTAATGACCGACTGACTGAATGATGCACCAATTGCCAAGCCATCAATGAAATTATGCAGACCATCTCCAATGATTATCATCCATGCAACCGTTGCAATAGGCTGCTTGTTATAAACCTTGACATCATCTAACGATGTGCTCGTTAAGGAACCATCTTTCGTCAACTCAATTTTGCCATTTGTAGCAGATTTTGTAGCATCACCAATAGTAAAAGCTTTGTCACCATGATGATTATGCTCAGCAAGACTGGGACAGTTGCCTACACCAATTGCATGGGATTCATTCGACGGCTTCTCATCTTTGGAACAGTTGTAGGAAACTCGCTGAAGAAAACAAAAGCAATGGCATAAAATCATTTGGTGTCAGAGTAACAGATCAAAGTAGGGTGCATTGCGATCTCTGGTAGAAATCCTAAACAGGATCCATTAGGATCCTAGAAGGATCATGTTAGGATCCTTCCGGGATCCTACTTAAAATTTCTACCCGGAATTGCAATAAGATAACAAGAGACCTTGCCAGATAACTTTTATTGCAATAATCACAAACCTCTTTTTTCCCCATGTCTTTGAATTTGATGTAAAGTTTCATAACACAATCAAGAAGCAAAAAAGTGTACAATCCTATGACGATCATCATACACTTCCATAAAAAACTATTGTCATCATCTTCCAAAGGAAAACCGAGAGTCTGAACAGAAAGAAAAAGTGTGAGTGAAAGATGGAACTATTGTACAATCAGCTCAAGAAAACCATCATTCCGGCAGGTAAAATAATCTGGTGTTGTGTTGGACAGAGTAAAAGAGCAACATAAAATGCATTGAGGTGAATTGCCACTCAATACAAATTTTAGCTTACTTCTGACTGAAATAGTCGGAACTTTGTTGTGAAGCTTGCAAGTTCATTTCCAGGCTGAAATGTTCATGTAATCTCAGATTCAAAAACAGACTTGTATTCTGAGCATCTGATTAACTGCTTTTTGTAACCAAACAATCAGAGGCTTCTTTACAAACATGTTTATGAATTTCATAATGAACTATTGAACTTGGAAGCGAACTTACAAAGTTCGCAACAAAGTTTTGAATACTACAATGAAACGTGAGCCGAAATGGACAGCAGTAGAGTGATACATGTACAGCAAAAGTATTAGTTTGACTCTTACTTTAGGAATAAGATGAAATACCCCACTGCCAGCAAGAACGCCAACCGCCAAAGACACCATACACATTAACGTTATTTTATAGAAAGATTTATCCATTAATGGAACAACAAATGCTCCAATCAATGAACCTACACTGATGATTGTTACAAATAGAAAACCAAAACCCCAAGCTGAAACAAAAAAAGAAAGATATGTCTACTTCTTGCAGCATAGTTATTTTCAAATAAGTTATTTGTAGCATATCAATGCATGAAGTCACAAGAGTTCATCCTTAATGAGTAAAATTAGTCAGTGCTAGAATTGCTTCATAAATTAGGGTTCATAATCAAAGAGCTCAAAAGATTGAAAAATCTATAGAGTACTTCAAAAACAAGTGAAGCAATTTAAATTTAAATGAGAGCATAAATAACCATTGTAGTTACATAACCTTGGAATGAAAAAAACAACACTAATTTGAATTTGAATACATTCACATTTTTTTGGTGGCACCATGTTGACAGGATTAAAATGACGCCCACGATTCCTTTGTTCTGAAGAATTTGCCACTGGATTACACCGCACAAATCATGCATGACTTTTTCTATACCTCTAGTTGGATCCTCCTTGCCCTCATCTTCCTCATCATGAGCATTTTCTTTAACATGGCATTGTTTTTTCGTCAACTGATACAACATTGCTGGGCATAGCTCGATCAAATCAGTCTTATTAATATTTCCGTCATTTCTTGAATACATGCCATAGAAATGTTTACTGGTGAAACACGCCTAAAACAAGAAAAACATTGTCATAAACAACTCAGGATAACATGAATATAGTTTTCAATCATCAAATTTTCCTCATGCCCAACTAAATGCAAGCAAATTGAAATTATGTTACAGCTGATTTGTATCAAATTCAGCAATTAAAAAACTTGATGTTTTAGATAGGATTTAATTTTCTCCTTTGTAAATTCATATCATCAGGAACACATGCTGTATCTCATGACCATTAATTAAATTACCTTATATTAGGATTTCTAACCATTTCCCAACGTAGACGTTTGTAATACATACAGAATAAATATTAGTACATATACATGTACAATATAGAAAAATTTATCCATATACTTTGAAACATTCCAACTACTGTTAAATGTACCAACTGTGCTTTTTAAATGTACAGTAAACAAAATAGTATACTTGAATATCTGAGGAGGTTTTCCCATCTACATCTTCCTCTTTCAATGCAGCCAAACCAACCCTTTTAAACAATGTTTCCATATCACTTAAATTCATTTGATTTCCACTGCCGAAGGCCTCTAAAATTTCCTCTGCAGGGTCCAACGAAGGAGTACTTCGCACAATGATTTTGTGATTCGTGACGACTTGCACATTTGGAGGAATGTTAAAAGCCTTTGCTGATGAAACAGCTGCGAGAAAGCAATGGACTACGAGTAGAAGAACCATTTTTCGTTTTAAAACTGTTATGTAAAATGCTCGAGACTCACACCCGAAGCGAACAAAAAGAAATTCTGAGCATATTTTGGTAACACGTTTCAGTGCGTCAGCGTGTTAAAACATGAACGGGAGACTGGGAAGGAATACGCGTTTCACGTGTTGTTCATGTGTTGTTTTGTTTGTCTCACACCTAAACGTTCCTTTATTTACCCCACGGTCCCCACCACAGTCTGTTTGCCTGAACGTTTGTCTGCTTGCAATGGCAGTTTGTTAGTTTGTCTGCTCGTTAATTAAAGCTTTGAAATTACTGCATTAAGAAAGTACCATGAACTTAACTTCAATTTTTATACGAAATTCTATCGCTTACTTTCTTTTTAACTTGAGTTTTCAAGTGGTCTTATTATGCAATGCATCATCATCGATATACCAAGTCAAAGAACCGTGGGCAGGTTTTATCATATTTATAGGTAAATCTTTGCTATTCATTGCCAATAAGGTCTGAACAATATGACACTTTTTATCTCCAAGCATAAGAACAGCAATGTTTTTACTTTGATTTAATAACGACAATGTCATGGTCAGTCTTTTGAAGCCTCTAAATGACTCTGTGAACTCAACCCAATTGGAGCTCGTTAACAAGATACTTCCAGGAAACAACGAGGCAGTGTGTCCGTCGTTGCCGACCCCTAATACGACAAAATCTAATGAACCATTAACGAGATGATACCTCAACGTTCTTTCATACATTTTATCAGCAAAATCTTTGGGTTCACAAATTTCTCCTACAAGATCAACCATCATTGGATGAATATTTAAATATGGGATGGAGATATAATTAATTAGCAACTCGTTAACAGCTTTGAAATTAGATTCTTCATTAGTGAAGCTAATACATCTCTCATCAACTATCCATATATGAGCATGTGACCATGGAATATACTTCATTTTAGATAAAATCCGGAATAGCTGTCTGGGAGTTGAGCCGCCAGACAACGCTAAATGGAAAAATTCACCAGTGTGACTTTTTCTTTGCACAGCTTTAGCAATATCATTGGCAAGCTGTTGCAAAACACCTTCGGAGCCTCCTGAAACCAGCTTATTGCCACGAAAACTCAATGATCGATTAACATCATCAGTATATCTTGTTTTGCCAGACGTTTCGCATTCAGCTTCAGAAACAAACCTGATTTTCATGTCAACAATCTCAAAATCTAAACTCTTTAAGTTATCTCTTGAATATAATCTTGGTTTGATTGAAGTTGCTTTTTCCAGCAATGATTCCCAAATTTTCCAAGAATGCAGTAAATCCTTGACGTTTACAAAGTTCTCTTTATTTCCCATGTAGACATCCTCAATCAATGAGCTATATGCATCTCTCTGATTTTGTCCAGGACTCATTATGATGCTACCACTTTCAAAGTGTGACGATACTGTGGACTTTGAACTCAAATTTTGCCAAGTTTTAGGAAATCTAATGTTTGATAATGATTCTGAGACTATGGTCAAAGCTTCACCAAATTTATCGCCTTGAATATAGAATGTAATTTTGTTTTGTTTACAATCGTTTCTTTTAAATTTCAAGTCATTTTCAATGCAAAATTTTTGTTCTTTGCATTGGATTTGCACATAAGCTAACCTTGAGTCAAGATGCTTGCCAGAAACAAGGACAAACGGCACTCCCGACCAGCGTTTATTTTGGATTTGCACTAATACAGCTGAAAAAGTGGGTGTATTACTGTTATTTTTAATATTGGAAACTTCTGCTTTCAGCTGTGAGTAGTATTCTTTGTATTGTCCAAATATAGCATCTTGTATTGTAATGTCTTTGACAGCAGATAGCAAACTAGATTTTGTGGAAAATTCCTCAGAATATTTAAGATACGTTTCAGAACTTGGCATTGACATTTCTGAAGCAACCAAGACTAGAATTTCTGTAAGATGATTTTGAAACACATCTCTAATCACACCATAATGATCATAGAAAGCCATCCGACCTTTCACGTCTTTATCTTCCTTGACAACAATGTTAACTCTCTTGATGTGTTCCTGATTCCACATCTGTTCAAAAAATTCCTCATTTTCTTTTTTAAACTCCCTGATCTGTAAGACTCCAGTCTTTCCCAGATAGTGATCAATCCTATATATCTCATGCTCCTCCCAGTATCTGGATAGTTTGTTCGATAAATCTTCTGCAGTTTTCAAATTGCTACCAAACGGTTTTTCCAATACAACTCGTACCCAAGTCTCCAATGACTTTGGTCGACAATATGCTGCAATGTTGTTGCTAATGTCTATGTATGCATATGGTGGTACAGAAAGATAAAAAATTCGTCCACTTTCCATTTGTTTGTTTGATTCCAAGATACTCTGCAGTGCTATATAATCTGATTCATATTTTAATCTATGATACATACAAGCTTTTAAAAATTCGGTTTTAACTTTTCGACATTCATCATCTGCGCATTTAACAGAAGAATGAAGGATAGTCTTCAGTGTTTCACTTCCTCTTTCATTGTCGACTCGAGCCGCGCCATACAAGTGAATTGCAGTGTTTTCAAAACTTTCTTGTTTTGATGTAAAAAGATTAAATAATCCTCTCCAAAGGTAACGCTTAGCCAGATCTCCAGTTGCACCGAGAAGAATGATGTTTACTCGTCGTTTTGGTTTATTTTCAGCAATATATTCCCCCGAGGTACTGCTTAAACTTGCTACCAGTAAGAAATAAATTGTATACCAAAACAACACTTCGGTCGCCATGTTTTATTCACAGGCTATACTTCATGTAACTTTGCAGCCAATTTCTGCTTGTTTGCTTGTCTGTTAGTTTGTCTGCCTGGTTGTCTGTCTGCATGTCAATATGCTTGTTTGTTTGTTTGTCTGCAGTTCACACTTCAGTGAAATCAGAGTGTTTTTAAACTCTCCTTATCTTTTGATTACTGTCTGAGAAAAACAGTATAGTCAGATTTGAAAACTTTTTTGAAACACAAATCAGATTCTTTATAACTTAAATAAATTCAAAACGAAACTCTTGTCATAACGCTTTTATTAGTTTCTTCCACTCCTTCCAGATTTTTTGGTTCAAAAGTCACTTGTGTCAAAAAAGGCGCTCGAAACATCAACTATTCGCGTCATTTTTCGATCCAGCATGCTAACAAGTAAGCGTTGCACTTTCAAAACGACTTTTTTGAGACTATTTGGATTGCAGAATAGCTGTTTAACTCCAAAAACGTCGGAACTAGTTTTGTGGGGAAACGATCGGGGAAAAGCTTGGAGAAATAACATCCTTTGAACTATAGGACAATTACAAAGAAAACGTATCTGGTAATTCCATAAATAGTCTTTCGCTATAACTCAGCCTTCTCGTTGTATACGATCATTTCCAACCTAAAAGACAATTTTTATTGCGTTAAAGATCTTTGATGAAA
>JAODVM010332991.1:0-11459 GCA_025400095.1 Phenganax marumi
CACATATAAAACACTCGACTCCGTCTCGTGTCTTTATATGTGATAAAACACTGCTGCTCGTGTT
The DNA here is from genome assembly GCA_025400095.1 of Phenganax marumi. Classification (NCBI taxonomy): domain Eukaryota; kingdom Metazoa; phylum Cnidaria; class Anthozoa; order Malacalcyonacea; family Clavulariidae; genus Phenganax; species Phenganax marumi. The sequence goes on from JAODVM010332991.1 coordinate 65, forward strand.
TTACATATTACATCAAAATTGTCCATTGTAGTAATGCCTGTTATTTTCTCTGTCTTTAATTTTTCGTTTTGAGTTATTTTCGCTTTCGCTTCACACAGTGACAGCATTTCAGTGGTAGATACATGATTTTTCAAAAGTGAAAATCAGTATGACTTTGGTTTACTTAATTGTTGAAGCAAATTCTTTGTGATTACTTCAGGTGGTCTTGCGTTGTGTCTCGCCGGAACAGTGGATGAAAAATTTCAGCTCGTTTTCGACTTGGTAATTATATATAGAAATTTGAGTCAGTAAAGTCCAAAAATTGAGCATTGCTTTTGAGGTTTTAGGATTTTAACGGCCACTAAATTTCTTGCTACTGTACACGCATTAGTTGAATATACAATAATATCTCCATCACCGTCAGCCGGTCGGCGTGCGACGACGCAAAGAGAAGCATGAATGTAGTAACGTGCTTGGACCGCTTTCTTCTTTTTTTGTTGCCGAATTAGCTGTTTTCAAACAAGTCACTTTGCCATATGTAATTTTTGCTTCGCGTCGCCCAAAAATATTTGCATTGGAAAACGTCAGGATGAGTACAATGCATTAATTGTGGCCCCGTTTGCACGGTTGCCGGATTCGCAAGGTTACGACATCAAATTGAGCAGTTTCGAGGCCGGTGTAGCTCATAAGTTTATGATACTGTTGCACAACTAATCCTAGAAAAATTTGTTTGAATAAATAGAAGTGTAAAGTGGCTGAAGTCGATGCCGTGACCATGCGAATTCGGTACCGTGCAAACGGGGCCTATATCTGTAATAACGAATGCGACGTTACATATGTTTCTGCCATCATGATTTGCTGAACTGGGTGTACCAGTTTGTCCTGCATGTACTGTGCACAAAATTACCAGCAAAGTATTTTTTATTTGAATTATTCCTAGTTCGATCCATCTCAAAAAATTTAATATAAAAATCTAAAAGCTTTAAATAGAGAATTAACTTTATTTTTCGCAACTTTAGCAAGTGCAATAGAACGTTTAACTAATAGTTATTTTATTGCTCTTTCTTTTTCGTATGTTCTGCCTGGATTCTAGTATAACATCGATGGTAAGTATAACCATATGATACTCTGACGCGCATTGTAACCAGGCTTTTCCTTGCGGATTTGCTCTGCTTTACGTGAGGACCTAGTATCTTTCTCGGGATGTATCAATACTTACGTAGAATAGATTCTACAAAGCACGTACTCAGGCACAACAGACGACTGTAGAAAAACCACAAATCTTATTAAAGTTAATGTACTACATATGACGAAGTTTTGTGTTTCGTAGCAATGTGTATAGCCGTGGTTTTAGCTGTCCACAATTGAGTGTTAGTGAACCTAGTTGCAAGAGCCGCACCCTCACAAATAAAATCTGCAAGGACGTTTTTGACCTTACTCCAGGAGTGACGTCAAGCGTTAATTCCAGTTTATATCCGTTGTGCACTTTGTAGATGGTGACGGAATTTCAGAAGATGAACTTGCTATTGTGTTGAAGTCAACACTAATGGCCGCCAAAGCGTAAGTGCAGGATTAGGGCATATTTTCAAATTAAGACATGTGATCAGTGACTAATGCTATTTGCGATCAACCATTATAGCTACCGCAAACTTCTTTTGTCTTAACAGGTTGTTTGCAATCGCGTGATTTTTTGAGCAAATGACGGGCAAGCCACGATTTTCTCCATTTGAGTTCCGTGTACTGCAATGAATTAGAAAGAGATCCAAGCTTCATGTCTTGAACTATCGTTGAAGTCAACTGAAAAGTTTTCAACGGCCTTTTTTTGATATACTTGCCCGTCATCTAAAATCTAAAAATCACATGTTTGAGAACAGCCTATACATTTTTTATAAAAAGACTGTCGATGCACTGCATGGCCGTATATACTTTCTTGTTTGTTACATGTACGTAGCTTTCAGCTCTAAACTACTTAATCTCATTCATTCAGTGGCCGGTTGTTCAAAGCTGGGTTAGCTTTTCCCCGGGTTAGTGTAGTATTTTAACCACAATTTAAATTTCGTTCAAGAAAAAGTGTTGAAAAGGTTTTTGCTCAAAATGTTTCCCTTATATAATGAGTAGTTTTATCCCTCAAAGTTTCAAAAAATAAATAGTCCGGAATATAAAACGGTCGGTTAAATTTAAACCTAGGTTAACTGCTAACCCACCTTTGAACAACCGGTTCCAGGTCACTAACAATTTACTGAAGCTGCATGTTGTTCGAATAAATTATAGTTTTACATCTGGAATCTCTCACGCTTGCCTTTTAATTTTATGGAAGAACAGGAAATTTTTGTGTATTTTTCGTGAATGTAGACCACCTTTCAAAACCTCATTAAGAATTCCAGACAAATTTTCAAAAATTTTTAATCAGTCGCTTATTAGACATTACTTTAAACTAGACCTGTAATCCAAATAATTAAAAGACAACAATATTAAACTGTTGGGTATGGACAGAATCGTTCAATTTCCAGAATTACATAAAGATACCAAAAAATGTCGTGGGTGGTTTCTGTAGAAAATTTGTATATCCCGGAAGATTTCAATTGATTTCTTCCTCGAAACTAGGAAATATTCATAAAGATCGCAATCTTTTGTTTTAGAATTGTAGAACCAACGACTAATAGTAACCTCAGTGAGTACTATTTATACTTACAGTAAATTTTGCTATTTATTTCATTATGTCACCTTACTCCTATACTTTCTCACTCATCAATCTCCTCACTCCTGCACGTTTTCATTTGCCCATCTTCTCTCCTGGATCTTCTCACTCTTGTACTTTGCCACTCGTTCATCTCATTGCTCCTAAACCTTTTCACTCCTTCATCTTTTCACTTCGGCACCTTCTCACTACTGCCCATGTTCACTTGTGTACCTCCTCATTCGTCCGTCTCCTTTCACATTCTCACTTCTCTACCTCCCCAGTCCTCCATATTTTTCTGCTTCCTTAGTTCTTCGTTTCCTTTCTGCTTCACATTTTCTCCTTGCGTCTCATACTTCCCATCCTCCTCAATCTCGCCACTCTTAACTCTTCACTTCTTGACTTCTCCATCTCATGCTCTCCTTGAAAATCCTATCAGACGAAGATATTGTCAGAGATTTGTATGATGTTGACCAACACGTGAAGAAAGTTGTCCATGATGCATTTGAACAGTGCTATGTCAGCCAGGTAGAAGATATTATAAACAAAACGTATTAAAAACTTTAAACTTATGTTTTTATTTTCTGAATTAATTTTATTTCCTTGAAGACTGGAAAACTCTCTCCGGAGGAATTCCGAAACTGGGCTGAACAGCATTCGTACATTTTGGACATCATCTTTGGCCACAAAAGTTTTACTGATAAACAGCAGGTGCTCTACGTACTGTGCAATATATGTCTATAAATTTTGTTTAGAATGTATAGTTTTTTTGGCGTAACACAATTGTTTTGAAATCTGTGAAAAAGTACAACATATATTTCGTAGCTGTACTGTTCAAAGAATTCAACTTTGCATCACTGCTATACGAGTTTTTAGGTTGGTATATAAAGTCTGTAGCTACTCAAATCCTTGAAAAAGTAGTTCAATACATATATATTTCGTAGCTATACTGTACAATAAACTCAACTTTGCATCACTGTTTGTACTCGAATAGAGAAACATCATTTTCATTACCCTCTAAACATAGTTTTGATACTGCTGTACTTGTTCTCAACTTGTGGACCAAGGGCGTTTTGAGCTGGTGTCACTCAAACAAAACTGAAACGATTTTTGTGTTTTTCTCAGATATCTGAAAATATCACAGCCGCTGCCATCAAAGCAGCTGAGATGAATTCTGTTAGGTAGAAAATTACGTTTCTTACATCTATCCTCGTCATTATGAAAACTATGTCTATAGGTATAAGTTTGTAATATTTCGTTGCCGTGCAGTACAGTATTTTAATTGGTTACGTTTATTTCTACACTGTGGTGTGTTTTTCTGGTGACGTTGTGACGACTGGAACTTGCTATATCGGTAGCGTTAAGCTATAAATTTTACATCATATATTGTTAAGGTGTCGAACACAAACATGGATTGGTGCTCCTAACGCAGAAGAGTACCAGCTAGGTTAGCCGAAAGAAGTGTTTTAATGAACCTTATGATTTTGACTTTTTGAATTGACCTTTAACCTCGTTGACTAAATTTTAAAAAATTTTGAATTAGGAAAATCTTTTGCCACGGCCTCAAAGAGCGTCCTAAATATAGTATAACTTAGATAAATATACAACATTTACCAACTTCGGACGGCTTAAATTTTCCTTATTTTACAACATTTTGCAACCAAACTTGGCATTTTGCGCGGGAAATTAATACCCTTTTTCTCGAACGGGGTATTAACTTTGCAAGGCTATATTTTCCTTATTTCACAACATTTCTTAAGCAAACTTGGCAGTTTTACTAAATTTAGAATGCTCTTTCAGGCTGTGGTAAAAGATTTTCCTAATTCAATTTTTTTAAAAATTTAGTCTAAAAAGTTAAAGATCCATTAGGTAGCTACAGTTTATCCTTTCAATACGTTAGGTAGCTGTCGTGGATACAATAAAGCGACGTATCTTTGGAGCCCTGTTTTTCCCGTGATGTTGAAAGCTCCTAAAGCACGAGGCGAACATACAGCTTGTGTGTACCAAGGTTCGCTTTATGTACTTGGTGGTCGAGGAACATGTGCTGCTTTTAAAGATTTCTGGAAATATGACTTGGGTAAGTTCTTACAAAGAAACAACTTATTTGTTTATACGTGTTTATCCACATTCTAGACTTGTTCAGCAGCTGACCCAATATCTAAGTTAAGTCGTTTTGATCGAGTGGATTGACCTATTTAAAGCTTATTCAAATGCACCATGCAAACAACTCCCATTTCGGGTAACAGTAACGCGCAGCTTGACTTTGTCGCTGGGGCAACAGTAACTGTAGGTTTCACCGGAGTTTTCATGCATTTTGAATGTTGGTTATACAGAAGTTGAAATGGTTACGTCACGAAACGATAGTGAGTGTAGGTGATTGGCACACTAGCAAGGTTTTGCGTATAATATGCCGCGGGAAACAAAAATTTTTCAAGGCAATCACCCATCGACTGAACGCTTCGAAAAGCGTCTCGTATTAAAATCGCGTGGTGTTAGTTTTCGCTAGTACAGTATGACTGTTCCTCGCACCTTGTTGAGGACTAATGTACGTATGTACGTATGCGCTAGTCATTTGCCATTTTGTTTGTTTTAGTCGGATTATTAATCGAAATTTACCCATGTATCATGAATATATAACGATTATTGGTATGTAAGGCTTAGCAACCCCTGCAAAGGCTTTTTGCGTTGCGTGTGGTTCAGTTGGTTTAAGGTTTTAAGCACTTTTGTATTTTCTTTTATACCAAGCTCAATAACTTCTCTCTTAGTTTTCGTTCTCAGTGCACACTTTTCGGTGTTCTATGCATGCACTAGTATTTAACGCTTTCTCGTATATTATATATTAAATAAAACAGTTCTCGATACAAAGATTACCCTATAGTGTGATAACTTTATTTTTAAATTTTCAATAATAAATCAACTGAGTTGCTTTTCCATATAGCTTTAAATAACTGGTATGAAATAACGAATTTCGGTGAACGGCCCACACACATATTTGGACACACTGCGGTTATAAATAAGGTAAGTTCTGGTCTTGTCTGCATTTCCCATACGGCATTTTATTTTTTGCGGCTTCTCGTAGCTCGGGTTCGTAACTAAAATAGAGCCTGCTGATTGGCTGAGACCTCGGGAATATGTTTTCAGTACGGATCTCCCGTCCGGTAAATATAGCAAGTCTTCGGCAACCTCGAAATTTCAATTGAGAAAAAATGTCTTTTGACGAAACCGTTCGTATAGCCGTTCCACTTGTTTCTGTGCTTATACATCTGTACCGCCGTATCATGCGTATACATAAGTAGTGTTTCTCATTATGACTATAGGGGTGTATGTACGTGTATGGAGGAGAATTTGAATCCAGTGAGACGTTTGTGTGGAAGTACAACTTTGGTAAGGTAGAATTTTTGCTTCACTAATTAAACGGCAAAGCTTATTAACAATTACTGAGTGAGGTTAAGTGTATATTGTGGAGAATTATCAAAGCCGAGGTCGGTGTTATCTGGCAAAGCGAAGTTCGGCGAATCTCTGTGTTGAGGAAGCCATATCGGTTCTTGTAAATGATGTCTTGTTTTCCCCGCCCTTCAGCTCGCCTTGTCATCTTTCGGACACGACGGCAATCAGATCAGTAACACAAGGAGGAACCTCTCCAGCTAGGCTACTACAGAACATTATGGCCTTATTGGTGATTTTTCGTCGAGGATATATTTAACGTTAAAAGCAAATGGAGCTTCCCCTGTGGCTGTTCGAGAGAGTAAAAAAAAAAACCCAGAGGAGTTGCAATCAGCTTGTTAGTGAAAACGTTGAAAAACTTCATTTTGAGATAACAGACCTGAACATTCGACTCAACACTATAAAAAGCGAAAACGTAACCTTTTGAATGTTATTCTTCGGCCAACAGGAATTTTCTTGTCATCCAAAACAAAAGAAAGTTGCTCAAGCAGCTGATCTGACACATGCTAATTCTGTAGCTAAAAAACCTGAATCTTGTTTGGCCCGTTTCAAACGTCGCACCACTGCCGTGTCGAATGCATTAAAAACAGTCGATAATGAGGAGTTTCAGCTGATTATCTATTGTTTCTAAGGCATTCGGCACTGCAGTAGCGCGACGTTTGAAACGGGCCTTTGAGTCATACGGGAAAATGCAGGGAGCCCACCCCAATCTCTGGAACTACTGCAGCTGCTGCGAGAATTATGTATCTGTTCAACCCTGCAGTTCCTGCATCTAGCTAAGCGAACGCAACCGACGAAAACTAAGGTTTGCGAGTTTATGACCAGTCGGGCACTAAAATATCGACTTTACGTAATTCATCTCCATCCAGCATTCAAGCCCAGGTGCGAGAAAATAGAAACAACCAGTTTTTCTAATCTAGTTAACAATAGATCTCAAAGTGAAAAGTTCAGTGTTCTGAGCATAAAAAATTATACCCTACCCATTCCTGCATAAGAGGGCCATTGTTTAGAGAGAAAAAAGGGCGATTTCTCTCATGATAATATCACACCGCAACAAACACTGTCATTCCATCAGCTGCTAAGACATTTTCTTCATTTTTTTCGACAAAACAACGTTATACCCACACCGACAATACTATCCGTCAGTGACGCAACATCTACATTCAGTTCCACGTTACCGCATCCATTCCCCTATCCATCACCTCTGATGGGCATCTCCACCAGACCTCTGATATGAGAAGCAATGATGCTAGTTGACGGACAGACGTTTCTGCTACACACTACGTACCGACAGTATTGCTGACTAAGCCTGGCTGCGAAGTAATTGTAACAACTCTGTCTATCTATGCAGTTTCGTCTCGCAAGAATCGCGCGCATGGATGATGGCGTTTCAGCGTGGGATATTAGGTTCAGTTATGGCGTACTATAGCGCGGGATAAATCCTCACATCTCATTTTACCACGTCATAACATCGAATATAACCATTTAGCTGATGGTTCTCAGCCAATCAAATTTCGCAACTTTTATTAAACAGATGATAATTTTCTTTATTTTTTAGAAACTTTTAAAATATTTTTGATTTAATATGAAAAAACACAGAGAACTGCAATATATCTTTGGTGTTTCTTTCAAACTTATCTCATGCATGCAGTTTGTTTCTGCAGAATAATATGTTTTACATTACGTTTCTTGTAGAATGCAATGAATGGGAAAAGATATCTTCCGGCATATTACCCGATAATAAGGTAGTTTTCGAGCCAGCGGCGTGATGCTTAACTATGCGATCGACTTACTTGTCCGATGACGCGCAAAAAGATTGAAAGGACGTTCAAAAACCGTCAAAACGTGATCTTCAACAAGCTACGAAAGTTTTGGTCCAAACATACATACATACATACATACACACATATATACATAATACTTCATTTAAACACGCTGGCCTCATCAACTCTGCCGATTTTCATGAGGGGCGTGTTGAGTAATTAATTACAGGTATATGCAAATTACAAGCTACAAGTTACAGATATACAAGTTACAGAAACTACATTACAAGAACTATACTACGTAATAAACAAGAAAACGACGGACAGACAAAACATTAACAAATCTAATTTAATTATAGAGGGAGAAGTGTCAGCTTCATCTCGCTGTAGGTTTTATGATACTTTTAAATGAATAAATAGACTCAGTCATTTTAGCCTCAGCATGGACAGATTATTCCAGTGAATGACACCATTGTATTTGAAACTCTTATTAAGACATTCTTTTTTGGGTTTGGAACAATTAGATTAGTTTCACGATTCCTAAGATTATATGGGGGCATCGCCTTATTTCATCGTTCAAATGATTGTTTTAAATTTAGAGCCGCATGGTCATTATAATAACAATTAGTATCACATTTTGAAACGAATTTCATGACGCCCACAATTTCAGTTTATAATTTTATTTGTAAGTATAGACTCCAATGAACAGGCGCTATCAATCGGCCGTTGTTTATAGCAATAAGATGTATATTTTTGGTGGACTAATTGAAATGCGAGGTTCTACGGATGAGCTTTGGTGCTTTGATTTAGGTATGTACTCTATACAAATCTATAGAATTTGCTTTCAGCGCTTTGAATTTTGTCAGTGCATAGTGGAAAAGGATTTTAAAATAAAACCCTTGCGCATTTCTGCGTTGCGTATCAAGATTGAAATGTACGTATGAGTAAATGTCCAGTGTATTACTGTTGAAAGGAGCGGTGTCATTCATGAATTAATCAAACTTTCCGTGTTGTAGGCGATGTTTTGTTTTATACTATATCGGCATGTTGTTTGGTAGATAACATACCTATTCCTCCAAAATTAACGTTGTTAAATATAAACATCACATCGCAAACATTGACATTTAGGCTGTTTATAAGCCCATCATGGTGTCTTACTTGCTATGATTTTAAACGCTTTCGAGAACGAAGAACAATGCAAAACGTGCTTGCAAAGTAGTGACATCCATCGTGTGCACTAATTTGTAGTGCTTTGATGTACTAAACTAAACACGGAGGGCAATAATCTTTGTTTTTGTTTTTCATTGACGTAGTGGAGCACACATGGGAGGCACTATGCCAATCGAACGACAACTGCAATCGACCTGGTAAGAGATACGAACACTCTGCTGTCGTTTACAACAGAGCCATGTGGATCGCTGGTGGGCTAGAAATATTTACACCTAGAAATGACGTTTGGAAATGGGAATTTGGTGAGTTTTTTGTGTGCAAACATGTACATGCAGGGACGCTGTTGTTTATAGTATACCATTCATCAAAACAAACAAACGACATTTGCACGCTTTACATTTTTGAGATTTATTCGCATTAAAACATTGCCTGGCAGAACTAAAAACAGACCATTGCCAAGTACTTCTCCTGTACTTTTAGAGAAAAGAGTTTGGTGTAAAGTTAAAAACAAGGGTGGACCATTCCCAATCCGTGGTCATCGTGCAGTGAGGGTGTGTATTCTTCTCGAAGTCTTGGAAAATTGAGATGTACTGTTACAATAACAGAGTTTAAATGAAGTGGTATATGAAAGGACAATAGAGTGTCGTTGAACTAGTAAAAAAAAGTTGCTTACCGTATTCTCTCTATTAAGCCCCCCGGGGGCTTATTCTTTCCAGATCCTTTTGAAGGGGGGGGGGGCTTAATAACTTTCTTCCTCTTATAAAGGGGGGGGGGGCTAATGAGAGAGGGGAGCTTATATGAGAGGAGGGCTAAATAGAGAGAATACGGTAGGTGGTAATGTAGAAAAACGATGGCAAACAATGTGGTCGCCTGCAACATATAAAGGTTGTCTATATTCCACTGAATCAGTAAATCTCTTTAGTGTGGCAATGGCATGCTGATTTACGGTGGAACTACCAATGGAGAATATCAGAACAAAGTGTGGAGGTTCGAATTTGGTAAGGGTTTTTTGATTGGTGTACGTTACTTAACTCGTTTCACCGTTTTATCTGATCAATTGTCTTTTTCGTTGGGTTGCCACGTGCGGCTTCACTGAATTGTGGATTGTTGTGTTATCATAGTAGTTCAAACTAGCACGAAATATGTTTATTCGAAAGGTGCTTTTTGCATAACTCCATAAGGCTGCTAAATCCAAACAATCTAAACTGGCATTTACATGCATGTTGTCTGACCTTGACAAGATTTATTGCGTTTCGCCACGTCACTATCCTATCTATTAGACTACTCGAATATTTGATAATATTCCATCAAGTAACTTTTTATTCAAATAAATCTTTTTCTAAAAGAAAACCAATCCTGGTCTCTTATCACTCCTCACAGTGGAGTGGCACCTCCAGTTCGTTCATCCGCGGCTGTGGTCATCTTGTCAACGTTCGCCTTACCTTTGCTACCCCCGCAAATGGCAAATCCCACCCAGGCCTGCACACCGAACACTAGCACAAAGAGCGCTACACTTGTCGAGGAGATAAGGCCACATAGTTCGCGTGCGAGCACTCAAAAAGCAAGTCCATCTCCAGAAATAAGGCTCCGTCACTGGTCCACTTCTTCCGATTTTTTACACCATTCACCTTCTATAAGTACTTCCGATAAGCGTTCTTCTGCTGGTAGTCTGGACGCTTACGGAGACAATTTTATCTCCTTCGCCAACCCGTGTTATTATAGTAGCAGCGAATGGAAAGCCGGTAAAGATGATATATATCCGTTGCACAAGACTTTAAAGGATCGTAGCCCTCCGCTGGAACGACACGAAGAAACTTCAACTGACGAAGAGATGATAAAAGTTGGTGTAGCGTCTTGCGAGATATTTGACAGTCGGAAAAGCAAAGATAAACCAGGAACAAGTCGAAGTACAGAGTTTTCTCATCCGAAAGAGGGTTTGTGTTTTTTTGTGATCGGTGGGAAATTTCACGGGAATAATGACTGTTTTTCAAAAGGGGTTGATATTTGGAGGTGTGACGTCACCAAACGTAAGTAAATGTCCTACTTACACAAAGTGAGCGAATTAGTTTTCATCTTTTCCGTATCTCGTTTCGTTTTAAGATATGCTTGTTCTTTTTTATGTAAAGTAAGTAAATCTAGTGCAAATTCCATTCGTGAATGATAGTACCCAGCCAATATTCTTTTTTTCATTTTATTAGGGAGGGCTCGTGTTTGTTGGCATATTATGCCGACGTGCCGTCTACAGGCTATAGCCACTTGTAGTAAAGCCCGTTTTCCACTAGCGATATTAGGGAGTTTACGATCGACGACGCGACGACGCAATCTCATTTTCAGTCAAAGAGTGGACGCTAAGAAAGCCTAT
>JAODVM010333102.1:0-11459 GCA_025400095.1 Phenganax marumi
GCTAATGCACTCGCAAGTCAGCCTACTCGATCACATACTCTAAGAGGAGAAAAATCGCATCGAAAATCGCCCGTGTGCATGAACTGGCCTATAGGCTTCGGGGCAAATAAACGTCATGAACAGACGTGCATTCCCAAAGTCCTTCAAAAGTTTCAAACCCTCTAGTATAAGCGCGAAATATCACAATTAAGAGTGGTCTGTGCATTTTCACAATATAAGCGATGTTTGCGGATCATGCAACAGTTCTGCAAGGAAAGAAACTAAAAGTTGAAAGGAACATTATTTGTATAGCTATCTAATTCATAGTTTCACCATTGTTTCATAGCTTACAGAAGTAGAGAAACAGCTGAACTGTAGAATTATTTACTCAAGTGTGGATAACTCGACAAACTGTTTAGTGTGGATCTTCGTTTCGTTTTTGTATCTAGAAGAACAGTAACTATACTTAGATACGTGAGTTAGCTGTCTATATGAATTTTCGCATACGTCATGACCATCCTGAGTCATGCAGGTGTGAGTAGGCATAATTTCAATGTGTGTGGCAGAGAGTGGCAAATCGGATTTAAAAGGATCAACGCAGAAGCCGCAGGAAAGACTTGTTATCCGTGTTGCATATATATTTCACTCGCAGACAAGACTGACCAGGCAGACAGATAGAGAAAGATTAAAACTGTTAACTTAATGGGAACATTATTCTTCCCATAGATCCAGTAAGAGTCATCTCTTATTGATCCAGTGTTACTACAGGAAGAAACCTAAACTAAACTAACTACATTTATACTGCACAGTTCGATCATTTCCAAAGTATTCTTTCTAGAGATGCACTTAAGAGCCATCTCTTAACGATCCAGTGTTATTGACGACAGTAAGAAATGAACTATCTGTCGTGTGTAGATAGCATGAGTTTGTTACCGAAGTTTATATATCTTTCACTTGCTGTAATTAAGTCTAATTGATCAATTGGTCTGTTTACAAGCACATCAAAGAATGCCGCAATGGTTGAACAATCACTTAGCTATCATTTCTTTGTTGTCTATACGTGAAGCTATGACGCTAGAAGTATAATTGTTTCGGCGCTAACTAATTATTTGTACAAAGATGAAACAAATTAACCGTAATATATTACGCAACGAGTTCCCTTCCGACAGACAATTTGTACATTCCTGTACATTTTATTGTACGAGGCGATTCTTACTGTAATTGTCGAAGTTATTCTGATGGACGCCTTGAAGTTGAGCAATACTACGGCTAAGCACACTTAAAATTCAAGCATTTTTATCTTTGTACATAAAATAGATTGCTATCAGACCAATTTAGGATGCAGGATTATACAGCTATTTAAAGAATACAATGGATCCCAAACTTCTAAGCAATGTTAAAAACTAGAGCCTTATATGTCCATAATCACGTCACATCGGCTGCGTTTGGTTGGTGAACTTGAAATTTGGCAGAAACCAGGAAAGCACTTTTATATATGACCTTTTATACATATTTATACGTGTAGTTTGATATCCTACGGTCATGTTTATTGTGGCAACAAAACCAATTTGAAAAATATGCATCCATTATTAAGCTGCCAGAACTATAACAGTAAAAATAACATTGACGGATATCGTTGGATTAGTTGAAGGTTAACAGAAGATAGATCATAACGCCTAAATATAGGTTAAACTAACTTTAACATGCAAGTTCTCAGCTACAGATTTTGCATACTTTCACCAGAAAGCCACTTCTCTACTTTCAATTAATCTGAGTTATATAAGAGCTCTTTCTTGTACATTACATAGATATGTACTTCTTTATTATAAGCCTTTGAAAAGAGCGCAAAGTCAAGCTATTAACTGGCTCCGTCACTCATGAAATTCGTTGCATTTGTCTACGCTGAAGCCTCCGACTTTGCAAACTGGTGAAACGCAGGCCTCATGCAATTCAGCATGCTTGTGATTTTTTTTTAACCTTGAAGGCTCGCTAAATGCTTCAAGTCTGCAGCACTGCTCTTGTGTAAGCCAGACAGGTTGTTAAACTGTGACGCTGGGAGTTAAGAGCCTCTCTTTTTAAAGACGCGCTTGTAAGAGCACATCTTCAGAGCAAGCGACATTAACCAAGCTATCTGAACTACAGTAAAGTTTAAAATGTTCTCCAAGCTAGCACGACAGGTCAGTATACCAATGCAGGAAAATTATTTTCTTAGTTCATAGTATTTTACAGAGAAAAGGAGATTTTAACTTTGGCAGTGTATATGACTATAGTCAATGAAGCTGTGTATTGTCTAGAGACTTGATTTTCTTAGCTAATTTGAAATTGTTTTTAACATGCAAGGCTGTGATCTTTTGTACAGCTACACCAAATGCATATAAGATCAGATATTTAGCTCAAATTAGCTCAGTCTCCAATAGTCGGCAAACTTGGCAGCTCCAGAAATGAGCTGATTGTGCATAAGTAGCCGGTGAAGGGTTTTAAACATGTCTTTTCTGAGTGTAAGTTTCTGCTAGATCTTATTTACAGATGGGGTGCTTTAACAACTACTCAAATTGTTCTTGTTTCTGCCGCCTAGGTCAAACGTCGCCCTTCTCATGCGCCAAACCAAATGCAAATGCCTAGCGTCTTTATCTGAGCTCATTTGCATTAAGTTCGGCGCATGAAAAGAGCGACGTTTGACCTAGGCCTAATTGCCCGCTAACTGCAGTACCGCCACATGTGCGCTTCACACTTTTTCCAAGGATGTTTACGCAAGCTATTAACACAAATATTTCCACGTTACATTATGTTCCCAAGAGTTAGAGCACACGAACAAAGGGCGCTTTTCATTCAGTTATGACGGTTACCCCAAGTGTCAGGAAAAGGCTCTTAAAATGCTTAAAGTAACTGGGTTAAAAACAGTTCTTGCTTTTTTATTCCTCCTCAAGAATCGTCTCTGTGGAATCAAGTATGAAATGACGTCTATATAACACTTGTAATGCAGATATTATGAACTAAAGTGCGGAACTTTCTAAGTTACATTCACCGTTTTACTTTTTAAAGCTTTCTGAATTATTCAGGCCTAGGTCAAACGTCGCTGTTTTCATGCGCCGAACCTAATGCAAATGAGCTCAGATAAAGACTTTTCGTCATTTGCATTAAGTTCGGCGCATGAAAAGAGCGACGTTTGACCTAGACCTCAGTGTTTTTACCCGGTTTGCAATTGCGGAGAATTAAAGAATTACATGGATGATTTTACAACTCACCTTTTTCCAAAGAAAGACTATTCCTCAAGCCACGAGAGTACTGAACAACCTAGAATATAAAATTTTGTTCGAAATTAAGTAATAATAATAATAATATTCGCCAACTAAAACTAATACATACATGCACAGTTAATCCATGCAACAAAATCTACTAAATGTTGAAAACTTATTAAAAAACTTATCTATCAAGTTGAGGAAGGCGAATTTGCATGTAGGGAGCATTCCTCAACCATGAACATATTACGTGAATTATCGCGGTTTATTACAACACGAGTAATAAGTACTTAGACGACTTAACACTCAGACAGAACAAGAGTTTAATCCTGTTACAACTATTATAACTAACGTTTTATGCCCAAAATTTAACATTTTTTGCAGCCAAAAACTCATGAAGATCTTTTTGTTAATAATCTTCTTATGCTAACCGAGTTAATCTGCTTTAGTTACCCTACACACACACAGTCACGCCGAAAAACTCGCCAAATGACTCGGACTCAACTCATTACGACTGTTATGTTTTGTGCTAGTGATTGATTGTCTGCTATATTTAGCTCAGTGGTTAGCGTCTTTCATCTCTGTGACCTGGGTTTGACTTCTCTAAGTTGTCTCATCACGATTTCTCCTCACTCACATGTCGCAACAATGCTTTCAGTTTCACTCAACGAAACATCACATGATTTCCGTGATGTTCCAGTTTCCGCGCGTATAGCAACACTGACTCAATAAAAGATGACTCTTTGGAAGCACAGTTTAGGAGTGATAGAACTATACAGTATAAATATAGTTAGTTTAGTTTAGGTTCCTCCTGTAGTAACACTGGATCAATAAGAGATGACTCTTACTCGACCTCTAGGAAGAACAGTTTAGAACTGATAGAACTATCCAGTATAAATATAGTTAGTTTAGTTTAGGTTTCCTCCTGTAGTAACACTGGATCAATAAGAGATTACTCTTACTGGATCTCTAGGAAGAACAGTTTAGAACTGATAGAACTATCCAGTATAAATATAGTAAGTTTAGTTTAGGTTTCCTCCTGTAGTAACACTGGATCAACAAAGGATGACTCTTACTGGGTCTCTAGGAATAATAGTGTAGAAGTGATAGAACTATCCGGTATAAATATAGTTAGTTTAGTTTAGGTTTCCTTTTGTAGCAACAGTGGATTAATAAAAGATGATTCTTACTGGATCTCTAGGAAGAACAGTCTAAAACAGGTAGAACAATTCAGTATAAATAAAGTTACTTTAGTTTACATTTTCTCCTGTAGTAATACAGGATCATTAAGAAATGACTGTTATTGGATCGTTTCGAAGAGTAGTTTAGAACTGATAGATTTTTGTTTATCAGTTGGCTACATCACGAAGCAACAGTTAGCGAGATTGAGACAACTCCGGATGGAAAGCTGAAAGTGAAAGTTGTAATGGACGAGGCAACCATTGGAAAATACAGCTCAAAATTTGAAAAAATTAATTAGCAGCATTGCAGGTAAATTTTTCTAACAATTTTTATGCATCATAATCGAATAGGTTTTGCCAGTAAAAACTTTCGATTTCTAAAATTAGGCTTAACTCACAAGCGTTTATCCCTTGTGATCCTCAATATACGGCTTTGTCCTAACATAACCTTTACTACTCCAGTCAATCACCAGTGATCCCCTCATGTCTATCAACTCTTGCCTACTGTGCACTAATTTGTATCCCAATATCCCCATGACGTCTGCGCAATTCTTCTGAATTTCTTGCACGAACGAGTACGGCAATTTGCTCCGCCACAAATGTGGTACGGCAGAAGAATTGCGCGTTGTCGAGTAATAGTTTGAATCCGAAGAATATTTCGTATTGTTTGTGAGCCATTTGATGACGTCATTAGATTGAGCGATGCCCGCGAACTCCGAAATTTGTTTATAAACGGTCTGCGGTTGATTTGCAACATCTTCGTACCTGATCATAGCGTAGGTGCCTCCAAATTTGGCTCTTTTTGTCCAGTCGTAAATGTCGTTTTTCAATTGTTTGCATAAATTTCCTGATGTCAGTCGAACGTATTTCGCAATGGCCGAGCGAACCGCAGTCTGAACCTGAACGCTAGTTGTGTTTTTTTGCCGCTCAAATCTTTCGAGGGTCCACGACACGCGTGACGCGATAATCCCGCGTGGGTCACGCACTAGATGGATTACTTTCAATAAAGTATTGCTTTGTGCTAGAAAGTCCAAATTTTCCCAATGGGCCATGCGGATTGTCTTGACGACCGTGTGAAGTCTGGCACTACACACTTTAGTCAGCGTTGTGGCGTTAATTCGTTGACACAAGTGCATCTTATGTGACGTCGCTCTGACGTCACAGAGTCCATGTGACGTCAGTGCTTGGCTTTTTAGTCGAAACGCCGATGTCGTTAAAGTATTGACGAACAAAGGATGTTTTTTGAAATGGCAGTGAAATATTGTATCCAACAAATTGCGGACTAGTGTGTCGTAAAGAATCGGAAATCGTCGCCGGGCATCGAGGAATCCATCTATTGTGTGAATAGGTTCGAATAAATAAAACGCGTTAGGATTTCTATTGAACATTTCGCCCAGAAACGATGAACCGGACCGATGATAAGCTACGATAATCACGTTCGCACGTTTACCACGTAAGCTATCCACGCGTGGTTCGCGCACGTGGGCTCCACGCGGGATTTTAAAATTTCCCACGCGAGAAGAATGAGTTTCGTAAAACCGTTTTCTTATCATATAGACGCTCTCTTGAAATCGCCTTTGTTCGTCTTGTTTTAACACTAAGTCATGATCGCTTTCATTTCTAGCCAACTCCACGATTCTTTTGAAAATATTGTTTTCAAATTCTGAAATGCTTTCGGAGTTCTCTGTGGGTTTTTGCCGCCAGTTAAATGCTCCGGCGGTTATATTAGAAGCGAGATTACGTTGCTTAATCTCCATCAGGAGTGCGTTCGCCTCTCTGAGCTGCTGGCATAAAGTGAGCAAGACGTACGCAGTCAGCAACGAGATTAGGATCACAGCACCGCAAAGGAAAAACGATTTCCTCTGTCTCAATTGTCTTTTGTAGATTACCGTCGTTTTCGTCTTCATATCAGTTCAAACGTCTTTGTGGGAGGAAAAGGTTCAGATATAAAACGTGTTCTGTAAGTGTTGACTCTTACTGGATCTCTAGGAAGAACACTTTAGGTTAACATTAGTAAGGTACAATTCTTGTACGATCACTTTTCTTACCGGTTGTTTCTCAAGTCCTGAGACACTGCATTTGTCACCATTTATGTGTTGGCAAAACAGTGAAATTTCTTGACCATAGTTAGAAGTATATTGATTGTTTCAAGAAGTTTTTAATATCTATGAGTTTAGTGTTGTGTTGGATTCAAATTGACAGCAGCTAGCATGTACACGATACGCTTCGTGTATTCCTAAACGCTTGAGTGAAGTCCTCAAATCTTCATCAACCATAAAAAGTGTAGCGTAATTACGTTTGTCATGTAACCTGTAGTCATTTATGAGTATAGGTAAGATGCTTTAAATTGATAGTTGCTATCACGAGAAACGCGCTAGTAGTGAACTCGTAGGTTTTGAATTTGGACAATGAGAAACTTGTCGCTGTTTTACATTCACGTGAATCTGCCTGTTGATTAGAAGCCGAGTGATAATGAGTAACGAAGACACTGTTAGCTTACTAGACTGACGTGTTGAACCACTACACCTTGAACGTCTTATTGATTTACATTCATGCAGTTTACTGAAAAACTAGCATAGAAGAGTAGAACGTCGTTATTTTGTCATATCACATCACTTCATATATACACAGTCCAACCTTTTCAGTTCAATTTATTAAACACAACGTACAACACTAATTGTTTTTATTTTCCATTTTAAAATTAGAAATCGTAATACTCATTTTAACTTGAAAATGATGCAAGAAGCATCGAAACGTCGTTGTAACAGAATAAAATTAATATCGCTATCATTTGTCTCAAAATTAACTTAAATATGGTTCAAGATAATTATGGTACAGTTGTTTCAAGACGGAAAAAATAAAATAATAACGCCAAGTCTTTCGGAATCTGAAAATATTACATTATTATGCTTCTATTTGCTATCTAATATTCATTTGATCAGTATTTTTTCTCCTTATTTAAAAACTTGACAGCGTTTTCCCAGAATCTTGCCATCGCACGATTTTTTGCTTGTCGTAATTTAAAGGCATTTGGTATCTGGTCAAAATCTTTCTCATCGTTCCCAACGTGCATTTGGCGCTGTGGAGTGTCGCAAAAGTATTGTAATTCATCACAGTTTGCTGTCACGTACACAATTGCCATGATAACCGTTAAGCCAATCAGAAGCAGTTTTGCCATGCTGCAATGTAAGAATATAATAAATATCTAGTTAGATAAGTACTCAAACATACATAGTTTTATACAGCTAATTCAACAAAGATTATAATTCAGGGGCCGGTTGTTCGAAAGTTGGATAGCGCCATCCATCGGATAGTGAATTTTTCAACGTTCAAAAAATTGAACAAAAAATGTTAAAACTTCCCTTTTGGTCGACGATATAAACATTAGAAACTTTAATCTATCGATACAAGTCGTAATTTTAAGTTATAACGATCAATGGGAAATTGTACGAAGGCTACAAAAAATCACTATCCAGTGGATAGCGGTATCCACCTTTCGAACAACCGGCCCCAGAACTGTAGACTGTAAAGCGTGTAAAATGAGTGCGAAATACATCATAGGAACGCAAGATCGTTGGTTGCATAATGCTATTGCAACTGGCTAGGTGTTTCTCTGCGTTTTAGTCCACCACACCGTTGTGAATAGACTGTACATAAACGAGGGGAATAAAAACCTCAAATATATACTTACTTAAATTTATTTTCCTTGCTGACACTTCTTAGAAACTTCGATTCTATATACGTTTCAAATTTCTGCTTTGATAGTTTGTCAATCTCTACTTTTATATGCTTCTCAGTGGCATGAATAAAATATTTTAAATTGGATCTTGCTGTTACATGTGGCGCTCATTGACTGACTTTCTATAATGTATATTGTTTTTCACAGTAGGAAGCCGTTATAATTTCGCGTTATACAGTATTGATTGCTTCTATAAAAAGAAAGGATATATTCTAGAATATGTTTTGCTGCGCGTTTTAGCCAACGGGTTAAGAGACAATAAAAAATTTTTGGTATGTTACCTCCATATATAGTCCTATAACGGTCGTAGAGAACAAAACTGTTAGCAGTTAGAGGACAATAGTAGATAATATGTATGATTTCTGTACGGTTTACTGCCGCGAAAATCTCATTTTTCTGCTGGAAGAGAGATATCGGAACTCGTTAATTCTTTACGTCCGTCATGACCAAAACGGTTTCGATGTCCCACACTTTGCCCCATGGAGCTATGCTTCCTATAGGAAGGCATTATACGTCCTGAGAGGATATTGTGTTTTATTTCAAAATGCGTTTACGCGTAGGTTTCTAGGAAGAGCATGCAGCATTTTATAATTATTTTATAATTATCTTGTAATTTTAAGACAGATTTTAGCTGACTATTTCGCTGTGTTTTGCAATATGACTTCTTTGTTTTCGATAATTGCTAACGCGCGTAGGTTTGTAGTCCAATTAATTTCGTATTATCTTTATTGTTTTGCTTTTATTTTTCATTTATATGTATAGCCATTTTGGCGTCTTTAACATAGAATATATGGAGAAAAATGTAAAAATAGCTTTGAAATGTGTAGTTTTGTGCTTCAGAAGCATTGGAAAATGAATGTATTTAGTTCTTGAATGTTTATAGAGAAACTATCAATTTGAAAAACCAGTGAACGTTGTTCACCCAAGTTCATAATAACTTTTACACATAACTCTAGTACTTGTAGTTTGTCTTTTCACCTAATTTATGTTTTTTTCTGAAGTATTAGGCCTTCTAAAATGAAGAGTATTTGTATACTCATTATCTGCGCATAAGTATACTATATTGTTCTGGGGCAGGTTGTACGGCACCCGTTTGGCTTCAAAGGCGGATAAGCTCAAAATAGAAGTCATACTCCTTGTATAACCGAATTGAAACTTTTTTCGCTGAATACAATAATTATGTATCTAACTACAGGTTTCGCACGTAAGATTGGATTAATTTGAAAGATCTACAAGACGAGAACGAGTGATTTTAAATCCTGGCAGGGCTTCGTTCAACCGACCCCTGTTTCAAAAATAGTAAATAGTCAAAATGTTGAAGCCTAATCAATCATGATCTGTACATTGCATTGAATATATAGGTAATATATTCAATCCACGATAGACTTATTCAACATGGGGGACCAGAGATTATGAAAGAAACATCAAGGGATATGCACGGATGTAGTTGGATATAGTTCAATGTGAAAGCTTCAATAATCACGTGCGGTTGGAGAACCAATCACAAGTTTCTCGGCGGGAAAAACTTTTAAGGCAAATTCGAAATTTTCAAAATTTTTCAACCCGCACTTTGAGACGACTTGCAAGACAGATAGTAGTCAGAAAAAAGCTGAAAACAGAAGGAAAAATGCCAAGAAGCCAACAAGAAGTCGTACATCGACACTAGAAGGTGCATATATGATTTATTTGTGTATTTTTGTCCAGTTTTTCACCGCATTTAGCAGCCAAAGTGTTGTCAGAATTTCATGGACAACAAAGTTCTTGGCGATTTTGCGTTTTCTTTTGCGGCTTTTGGTGAACTGTGGCCACTACAGAAATTTTTTACTCTGTACGCTCTATCGTTAACGTTTGGGAAAAGCCTAGGAAGCGAAACTTGGCAGGAAAAAAAACGTAAATCGGGGTTAAAATTGCGACCGTAATGTGCAAATTCAATTCTGAAAAAAATATATTAAAATTATGTGCCAAATATAGATGTCTTTATTGCTTTGAATTTGTGCGTTTGCAAAGTATATTTTTAAGGTATTTTGCACAATTTCGGTTTCAAAAGGCAAGGCGATTTTTCATAATTTTTGGATGGCGAAATTTGCATTTTCGGTTGTAGATTTTCATGACTCGAATACCGTACTGAAAAGAATAACCCCCCGGGGGGGGACTAAATAGAGAGAATACGGTATCGGATTTTTGTAGATCTACTGGCCGAAAGTCGTTGTTAGATTATTATAGAAAATATTCGGGGTTTTTAATGGCAAAGTTTCTTTGCTTTTTCTTGACATTTTTCAACATTTGAATGGTTAATTAAAGAAATACGGTGAACGGTGAATTAATTGTAGTTAGCTTTCCATGTTATGTAGTTCATTGATTGGTAAAAGACTGTTCGCCGGCTACTATGACAAAATCTCCGGCTTTCTCAATGAACTCAATGTTATATATCGAGATATGTATGTAATCGGTTCACTGGGTTTTCTCCAAAACTTCTTTTTAAAGAATGTGAAACACAAGGGGCTGCAAGGTGTAAAGGGAATACATATAGGTACATTTGGGTACATCTAGATACGTAAGAGGTCAAAGGTCGCGAAACCTACGAGAACCAATCAGAAACAGGGATTTGAGGCGGGAAACTGTTTCTGGCAAATTCAGAATTTTCAAAAATTTTAACTCGGCCATTTTGCAAACAATTTCTGCGAAGAAAACTGCTCCAAACAGTTGAAAAAAATACCAACAAGCATTCAAGATGTCGGCCATGAACACTAGAAGGTATAAATTTGTTTCATTCCTGTATTTTTGTTGAAATTTTCTGTGCGGTTAAAGTGTTGTCGGAAGCAACATGGCATTTCACAAATATTTACGTTTGCTTTGGAGCTTTTAGCGATCCGCAACGACAGAATACTGTTGTTTTGCTTCGTCTGCTTGCTGTTTAACATTTGGGGAAAGCTTAGAAAGCGAAATTTTGCTAAAAATAAGCAAAAATGAAGCGAAAATTGAGAGCGCAAAATAGCCGGGCATTCCGAAGTCTCAATTTTATGGTCTTTGCTGTTGTCAACAATTACAATTATTACTAATATAGTAAAAATAAAAATAGTTTTGGTGTCTTTCGGTGTTTTTCTACGATATTTTTCTAAGTATTTTGTACAATGTCGACTTTAAGAACCGTGGAGATTTTTCATCGCCGTCGGACGGCGCGAATTTCGCTTTTTCGGGAGTGGAGTTCATAGTTAAATGGCGAAGTCGAAAACGGCGAAAGTTGTTAGAATTTTGAAACAGTTATTCGGGGATTTCGAGCGACATTTCTCTGCTTTTTGTTGGTAAATTGTAGCTTTTGAA
>JAODVM010333213.1:0-11458 GCA_025400095.1 Phenganax marumi
TTATACTCGTTTTATTATGAAAAAGAAAACTTGTCAATAAAAACTTGTTCACTGTACACACGAGCAAGTGATGTCGTTAAAAAAACTTGTCAAGGAAAAATTGTCCGTCTGTACGCGGCTTTATTCGCCGTAGGCGAGGTGAATATTCGCTGATTAAAAGTCTCGACTTCGTCTCGGTTTTTATTCAGTGATAATTCACCGAGCCTAAGGAGAATTATTGTTTTAGTACAATTACAAATTTTGTCGCTTCTTTCGTCCTTTTAGGTACAGCATTATTTTCTTTAAAATGACTTATTTCCTCGTCTGTTTGAAAAAACGACTAGAATCTTCGCTATAATCTCAAGACTTTTTAATATCAGTACATTGCATGATCCTTTGACGTTTCAAAATGGCTACTTAAAGTTAAAAACACTTACTCCGTGTTTCTTTTCAATTGTAAAAACAGTTTTGACAGTTTGGGATTGGGAAGAACCAATCTGGAGTTATGTAAGTTGAAAACACTTGCACTTCAATTCAATTCCTTGCTTCGTTATGTAAATTAACGTTTCTTTTCTTTAACATGTGCTATCTAATTGTCCATTTACGCAAAAGACAGTTGCAGTACTTGTAAAATATTGCTATTTTATAAAGCAGTTCAAAACGTTGCTATAAAACGTAGGGTTACCCACGCCATTACCTGTGCTAACTCTGGAGAATGTTTTGCAACAGCACGAAGAACAAATGCTGCAGCTTTCTTATAAAATCTCTGCAATGATGAAAAGTCTTCATGTCTTGTGATACTCAGTGAATGCAACAATGAAATATTGAGTTAGTGTAACACAAACAGGTTGTACCTCACCCAAACCCACACTGGCTATTAATGAAATGCAACATTCATATAATCATATAACATTAGAAAAGCAGTACACATTACAAAATAATTCAAAAAAGCTAGCCTAATACATGTATCTATGCCTGCCATATTCTATCAAGCCCTACAGGTAGTTTATTTGCTTGATATCATCAACCACCTAATTGATCCTGCACAATGTTTATACAATTGACTCTTACATTTTGCTCAGCCAGTGAGTAAACAAGTTGTGGCAATATGTCTCCTTTGACAACAGCCTCAGCTAAATCATCATTATAGTTGGCAAGTCTGCCCAGAGCTAAAGCTGCTGTTTGCTGAATGGTTGGTACAATATCCAGTAGCAGTGGGCGCAACAATGACATGACACCTTCATAAAAAAACAATGCCAATAAGATACTTATAACCACCAAAAACTTTATTGATTAAAAACTCCAATGCACTAGTTAGCTATAAGTGCATGTTAATGTCCTAAACTATCTAACAAGGCCTCTAACTATTAAACTGCATCAGCCAACACTAAAACTGAAAAGTATACATTTTGTAGCAGACCAGTGTACATTTCAACTGTGTTAAAAAGGACCATGCATGTTTTACAAAGTTTCCAGTATAGTCATATTGAAATGCCAGACAAGATTACTCATCATTGGGACATGGTTGATGTCATTGTTACTGTGTAACGTGTTCATACAAAATGAGCATACAAAGAACAAAAAAACTATTTCATATTACCACAATCTACAATCTAGTACTGCATAAAAAGTAGTAGTGGTCCTATGAGGACTTCAGACAGCACTGAATGCCACTGATAAAAAAAACAAAAATTGCCTATGATCTTACTGTTACATAAAATAATGTTAATTTTCCTGTACAACCTACCTGCATTTTGAAGTGTTTCAATATTTTGTGGTCGTGAAGCTAGTTCGGCCACAGTTTGAACAAACGTTGTTCTAGATTTTTGATACTGCTCAAAAACTATAAACATTGAAAAATCAACCTGCTAAATATTGCGCTCTGACTCCGTAGAATGTTCTATAAAATAACTCGTTATCTTACCTTGCAAAACTTGTCTAGTACTCATATTAT
Source organism: Phenganax marumi (assembly GCA_025400095.1). Taxonomy (NCBI): domain Eukaryota; kingdom Metazoa; phylum Cnidaria; class Anthozoa; order Malacalcyonacea; family Clavulariidae; genus Phenganax; species Phenganax marumi. Next base: position 1,934 of record JAODVM010333213.1, read on the forward strand.
TTTCGCTTTTTGACCGAATATATCGACTGTTTTTCTCAAAACTTCATCGAAGATTTTGCTTGCCAGAATGGTTGATTTTGTCCATTGTTGCTTAGCAACTGGCAACAAGATAATTGATGCGTGTGAAGAACGCTTACGCATTCTCTTTATAGAAAAGCCGCTGACCCAACCTTGAGCGGTGGTAATTGGTAAAGTGATGGTAAAGTGCCGTTTATGTTGCCCAATGTTGCCTTTTCTGAAGCCAAAGGGCTCTTAATTTTCTTGTTTGGCTTGAGAAACGTTTTTGCTGTTTAGCATTTTTTTGGATCATCCAACTTTTCTTTTACCATGGCATATTATTTTAGCCACTGAAAGAGTCACGGTGGCGTCCTATAAGAATGCTCAATGCCAGTGATTTTACAGAGGTCTTGCCCAACTGAAAAGTATAAATTTGTAATGCAAATTAAAAATTAGCTCGTATTGTTCAAACCGTCAGTTACCTACTACTTAGTCAAACCATGTAGTACTAGTTGATAGAGCCAAGTGCTCATGGTAAAATAAGAATAAAATTTCTACGTTGCTTCTATTTTTTTTTTGCTTAATTAAGCGCTAAAAGAACGAGGATTATGGCTTTTTTTGCATTTTGTGAATCATGATAATTTTGTTTTCTTGGCTTTTTCTAAATGCTAATGGCTTCGATCAGGCGAAGTTGAGGGTTAGAGCGTGGAGTGGATGAAATTAATCAGGTCCAAAGAATAGTTCACCACGTCCAGCACATCAGCGAATAAAGCGTTTTTAACTTTTATCTGACACTTATTTGTCCTGGTCCAGAAGAAATAGTGTTTTGATACCGGCTATTGCCACTGGGTACAAGGAACCACAAAAGTAATGTTCTCATTTAATGTCTCGTAACTTTTTGGCGGGCTCATCAGTATTTTCTCAACTTTTACTTCAAATATGAAATGAGCTATGTCACTTCACTTACTCCAGTATGCAGTTCATGTATTTGCTGTAGATTCATTTTCAATGAAGGCGTTGTTGTCGATGTTTTACTATTACATGTTTCTTTCGTTTGCAAGAATTTTGATTGCTGGATACTTGGCTCGCCAAACAAGGTTTCAGACGGACGCCTGAGCCCGGTTGTTCAGAGCTGGTTAGCTTTACCCTGGCTTAGCGTGAACTTTGAAACAAACGTATTAACTGCTTGTCCATATACGTGGAACTCTTTTTCTACAAATTTCCTTTGGACTGGTAGCAGTCTTAATTTGCCAAGATTCGAAACAAATACAGAAGTACAGAAACTAAACGCAAGGTTAAATTTTAACCCTGGATTAACGCTGATCCGAATTTGAACAACCAACCCCTGACCCCTGACACGCATTCTCCACTACATCTCTAACTGCATTATTATTATTATCTGTCTTTATCTATGCTGTTTTACAAGGTTGGCCGATTTCGCTACATTGAACTGAATCAGACTGGTGAGTGCCATCACAATATGGCGGAGAGCTGGTCTGTTTACAACCACATAATACTTTAATCCCGCTTTCTTCTATCTTGAACCGTAGGGGACTGAGACCCGTCTTCTTGTGGCTACCATCGCAGAATGGCTAAAATAATTTCAAACAACACCAAAAATGAAGCACATTCCACTTTAGTGGGTCAAACTTCTACAAACAATAAAATCTTATTATCTCAAGGAAACACCGTCCTCGTCTCTTTTGCACGCGTCTGTTTGAATTACCGGGCTGCCATTCTTATCTTCTGACTCTGAGCCACCAAGCGAGCAGCGATTGGTGTTTGGCACCGTAACTGCAGTGCGTTCAATATACATTCTACTCCACGTTTTTTTGGCGTGATGACTTGCATTTCAAAAAATTAAACAGCAGAGTGCAGCATCAAGGGCAAAACCGTACAGACTCGATGTATGGTTGAGCATCGAACACAAACCAATTTTAGAGAGTATACACTACTAGAGTTCACCAAATTATAGCTAGGTTACATCATGGTTACATTTATTGAGGAGTTTTCTGACATAAGATAAAGATTGTTTAACCGTAACCTGTTTGTTGCTCCTCCCACATGAGCACCAAGAGTATCTTTTGTCAGCAACAAGTTCAAGAACAAATGGCTCTTTTGCAGCTACAAATACAGCCTCTCCAGAATTTTTAACGCAGTGCACGTAGGGAACCTAGACGTTTACATAGTAATTAATAAATTATCAATTAAACATACTGATTGCTAAATTAGTAAGCCATCTTGCAATTTCTTACAACCCACTGGCATTGAGGAATCAGAAAGTCAATATGTGAAGTGGGGGGGGGGGGTAGGTTAGGTGACACAGAAGTGCAGAGCAAGGAGTGAAAAGTTGTACTTTACAGGGGGGAGAGCTGAAAATATGTATTCTTAACCTCCCAATTGTAGATAAGATTAAGACGTACAGATGATATATGGAACTACAACAAAATTTGATGGTTGCCATTATTGCTGGCAAGTGCCCAAACAGGAATTAATCCCATGGAGTATTTAAGATAGTAAAAGATAGCAGGGGGGTGAATCCCTTTCTGTGGAGTGCTTGCTAGCATCATGGCAGTCATCAAAACCAGATCAAAACACGTTTCTCCAGTGACTTCAATATCTGTATGTCATAATCTGTTTCATCTGTGTCCCATTTGTGCAGAAAATTCAATGTGCCACTGTCTACACAAGTAACAAAATGCACCAAGATTGCAGCAATTATGAATTAGAACAGAAAAGTGCAAACTAGGTGCAACAGTTATTACAATGACTATAAAATACACAAAAATACCAAAACTTACATGCCTGAGCCGGCTCACAAAAGCGTTTCTCATAAAAATCCTTTGCATAGCAATACTCAGTCTCAGTCTAACCTATCAACTACTTTAAATTACTTTACATCTACAGCCGTTTTGTTTACAGTGCTACCACAGATGCTACACTGAGCAGGTGCTAATGTGGTGGCAACTAGGCAAAATGGTAACTAAGTAAACTAACATTTGTTTACACTGATTTGTTTACACTGAGCCCACGTTGGCAATGTACCACGGCTAAACAACGTTGAGGGATGCTTCAAGTAAAGCATTGTTTAAGCATGCAAAATTGCAATTGCAACAATTACATATGCATTTATACATTTCAAGCAAACATTTTTGCGCTTTCAGCTTTTAATAGTATAAAATTCGTCGTCTCTCTCCATGGATATCAATCACGATGCCCAAGAAGGCTTGCAGTTATGTGGGGAAACCGTGCGTCTGCCTGAAAAAAGCTTTGAAAAGCTTATACAGCTCACATTTGAAGTCATTTTGGGAAATAAAAACGAATCTAGTTTTGATGGTGAACTATCGACAGTTATATTTATCGAAATCATTTCGAGTTATTCCCAGTGGGAAAGACTGTGCATGGAACTATGCAAATAAAAAAGGTTTATCCAGAGGTTTTTCTTATGTTGTAGGAACGCATACGATTGACTCAGTAAATCCAGGCACAATAAAGGAAGCTTATTATGGGCTGGCAACTTTGATTATAGAAGCAACCAGAAGTGATAGTAGCCTCACTGATATAAGGTTCTCCTTTGATTCACAGAATTGTGGTGTGCATTTTGGTAGTATATGGAAAACACCCAATCCCTATTGTTTCATTTTTCAGCACTTATTTAGAAGAATGCAAGTGGGACTCTGATAGGATTGAAGTCTTCAAGAAAATCTTTACAGTAAGCTAATGAGTAACTGAAGAATTTTTATATTTAACCACTGTAATAACACACTTTAACTATTCTGTTGAGATGTTAATTTATACATAATACTGACTTGTCCTGGACCAGCGACAAAGACAGCACGATTTCTGCAGATGTCACAGTTTTAGTAGCTTACAATAGAATTTCTTCATGTTATTCAGGAAACAAGACCAAAAATTCAAGCACTCTTAAGCAGGTAATTATATTTTGTCCAAGTTATGACAATTAACTTATACTACAGTATTAACAATGTAATATATTTGCATGGTCCTGTCAATCGTGGTCATGCAATCTTGTAGTCAACCATTTTGACTGCCACTGCACTGCAGTGTGTGCTGCAGAGTTTTCTTAATTATACCATAATGTCATGACTAATCAAAATTCCTATATTTTTACTTGCTGCAGTACAAGAACTGTATTTCCACATATTGTTGATGTTGATTGGAGATTGGATTATTATGTAAAGGTAATCAGAACGTCTTGCATTTTTGCTGAGATTGCTTGTCTTGGTATTAGCCTCACACTATTTTGCCAGCTTGAAAAGTTTGAGGTAAGCTAAAGGCTACATAATTATGAAAAAGCAGCCTCACATTTTTTCGTCTTTTAGAACAAATATTTGGACAAAGTAAATAAACCCACATACCTTGTTTCATTGAAAACTGAGGTAAGAAGTGGACAATAGTAACTGTACATGCAGTCTGCTTCCATACACTTTTTTCTTATAACCTTTTTAAGGTTTTTAAGACATGAATTGCAGCCATGTTTCTAAACTGATTGGTCTGTCATGATCATTATTTTGTACATTGATTTTTGCAATTTATTGCATCTAAATATTTTAGGAGAGTAACAAAAAGGGTTATTCTGATGTACAGTTCTCCTGTTCGATGGAACAATTACAGGTTTGCTTCTTTGATGGCTTTTGTTAAGCAAAGCATTGTATGGTAATTGGTTAATTATCAGCAACTTGAATCAATGTTTGGCTAGTCTTTGAATATCTTATTATTTTAGGATCTTGTGGGGAAATTAAAAGATGCTTGTAAGAGTTTAGAGAAAGCTGCTCAAATGTAGAATTAACCTGATCACTGGACAGTGTAATTTATATTGCAATAAATTATTGTATCATAGAGTCACACATAAAATAACACACAGAATAATAAATGAACTTCACTTTTGAATCGACTTCTTATTTAGTGCACACGAACCACTTTAACACTCTGTTGTGCTTTCAGGTACTACTTTAACTCAATGACTAGGTTGTATTATATAGCAGAATACTAGATAAGTGCAATTCCTGATTAATGACAGGTGCTGTGGGGTATTTTTTAACGATTCGAGTCATGTAAGTTGTAACGGCTATTGTTTTGAGCCAGCGTGCTTCCAGGACTCACAAGAAAGACGAAAAACGTGTTTTCTATTTCCCACATTATATTTAAACCATAAAAAAGCTATCGATATTTGTTTCAGTTGTTTGTGAAATCCAGCAAAATCTCGAGATTTCACGCTAAACTCTCGCAACTTGTGTTCTCCAAGCGTTCGACCAATCTGGGGACAACCCAATTTAGCAAATCTTTGGGGCTTGACTGCTCTCTCCTCTGCAGAGGCTGTTTACTAACTACTTAAAGGCATACCACTACCACCTGGAAATATGTAGGCGCGCGGGCCATCAAGGGAAGGTGGATAAACATGAATTTTTCTCCATCTTCCCTTAATGCCCCGTGCGCCTACATATTTGCAGTAGTCAGTAAACAGCCTCTGCGGAGGAGAGAGGCTTTACTGTATGACGTTCAATGATATTAATGCTGAGCGACGAACTAATGCAACACGTCCATAAACATGTTTCACAGAGCCTACATATAGTATGCTACATTTGTGTGAGGTGCTGTACTGCAGCTACTGTATTAGGCTATATTTACAAATGTACAGTAAAATACAAATACACACATACTATGCAATAAATAGTACAACAACAATTGTGTTAGAAGTTAAAGTTTCGACCGACGCAGTACCATCGTAGCACCCCATCAAGTTAAAGAACATTCGAAACGAACATATTACAATTCCAAGCTGAAAGCTGCGAACAAACACTTTCACCTGCAAATCTCCATTTTTCCAAACAATTACCTTCTAACTAGCTTCATAGTCTGGTGTCGATCACATCAGTTGCTGAAGTAGCGTCAGAAGGATCCACATCCATACAAGTGTCTTGTGGAATAGTTTCTTGTTTAATCGCAGTCTCTTGTTCTATTTCAGTTCGAGAAATTTCAATTTCCTTGAACGTTTTATTCTCGTTACAAGAATTGGAAAGAACAGTAGGAGTTCCCGTCCAACCTGGAGGGCTCAATTCTAGTGCAACTTTGTTCTTCGGAATCACATCAAAATTTAAATCCAAAGGAGCGAGCTGAAATACATTTACACAATATTTATAATAGCCATTATACACCTATATTCTCGCACCAAATAATACTGTAGCGTGCCCAATGGTTTGAAAAAAAAAACATGCAAACATATGCTTGACTCAATATTGTGCGTGCATAGGCTGTTTTTCACCACTAATGACTTTCTTGAGGTTAATTACAACCACAAAGCAAAAGGCTTCACATAAATTCACTTACACACTAAACATAATAAGTAATAAAATACTGACAAAAACATAATTTAATATGGTGCGTAAAAACAGGATAGTGTACCTTTCCATATCTGCCATATATCCTTGCCACTTCTTTTAGAGTCAGATGATCAAACAAAACTTCGTCACTGCGCGATATTTCAACCTGAAACACGACAAAGCTAGTATCGTGAATATTTTAATGGAACCAGCTAGGTTGTAAAAGATATCCAACAGAAAACCTAACCTCTTGAGAATCTAGGATGAAAAATTTCATCCGCAAAAACTTTTTCAAAATCCTCACTGGCATAGCGGAAGGACAACGAAGGTAGCGAATTGGAAATATCTAAGATGTAGAATATCATGTGACTATGAATACAGTCAACAAAAAATAGCTATTACTTTTTCCTTGCCATGTTGTAGCAAGGACCCAAAAGAAAAACAGGAATTCAAAGCTAAAAGTGAAAAAATTTCGTTCGTCCATCTCACCTTTATTTGTTCATTTTTATTTTTATCTCTCCTACAGAAAAAAACAACATTTAAGTTTCAAAAAATACAGTAAAACTCATCCTAGAATCTTTATCATCTAATTCGGTGTTTGTTTTTTAACCAACTTACATAATCACATATCATAAAACACAGTCTGTTTACATGAGCCAGGCTAGCCCGGTTAACTGTAGCGACTGGTTCTTTTGCATGTTATTACCACTTCAAAGCTTGTGTAAAGAAGATTGAACAAAGCACCCAGAACGTGCTAGGCACATGCTTGCCCCAGACTTAATTCAAATACTCCTATAATGCCCAGGAGAAACTATCATGACAAAGCTTGGCCCAGTTAACTAGGCTAACCCGACTCATGTAATCACCCCCTAAAAGTTTGGGATTGTGGTCAGATTGACTACAGCTCAAGAAGCATCTTACTGCCGTTGTTCCAAGGTGACGTAGATTGGATCAGGAACATGAGGTACTACAGTATCAACATTTTGTTCACTCGTTTCTTCCTTTGCTGAGGAAAAAGTTCAGTGGACAAATGTGAGCAGTTTAGAAACTTTCCTTACAGAGGTAACAAATGACAAAACCTACTGCTTTCTTTCTCTGTTTCCAAACTTTTGTTGAATTCTTGCTTCGCTTTGTGGTAATCTGAGTACATTCAAAGAATCATTACACCACAGTTATGGAAACAAAACTGGGAAGTTTGAAGTCCATTACTCACAGAATACAAGAGTCCTTACCATCATATAAAGACGGAACAAGTTTGTACACAAGATCTTGAAGAACAGGATCAGGTCTGTAATGGTAAAAACTTAGCTTACTGCATACCACAGCATAGCAGCAGCAATTTTACTTCTACCACCACGATGAATAGTTAAAAATGTAATGTTTCAAAACTGTAAATTTACAATTTCACTTTGGGGACATAAATTTTGAAAAGTCAATAAATGAAACATTTTTAAATTTTATTACTGGTTTACAAAATACAACATGTCTACAGACAGCACTTGGTATAGTGCTGAACAAATTAAACAAGAGCAAATGAATAATTGGGTCCAACGCACCTCCATAAAAAGTGATTGAATTTGCTATATACCTCACATGCAGAAGTGGTCGTGTTTTGTGGATTTCTGTTTGGCAAACAGGACAGTTATATGATGTTTCCAGATATTTTACAATACAACTTTTGCAAACTAAAAGGTATATAAAGCAAGGGAGGTAGAAAATGTTAATGTAGTATTCATAGCAACCAATCAGTCAATCACAGAAAGTAGCACTTCACATGGTCTATAGAACCTGGGTATGGTCATCAGTTGCCAAAAATGTTTTATTAAAGACAAATGTCGATGCACTGACAGAAATCTTAATGGTTATCTCATTTGCTACCTACTTACAAGAATGAAGGCATTCCATAATAGTTGTGGCCTCAACAAAATATCCACCACAAATTGAACATGTAATATTTGCATTCAGACTATTCAGATGCACTGTTCGTAGCATGATGGCTGGAGAATCTTCAAGTCTTTAAATGGCTAAACAACGTTATTGTAGTATATCTCATTTCTTCTCACACAAAGCACAGCTGACTGTAATACTATATTCTGTCTAATACCCAATCGTCTCAATTTTCTCAGTAAAAGAAATTGAGTGGCACCAATCCAACAAAAACCATTTCACTGGTCAAGCCTAAACTCTCACCACCTCATGGGCTAAAGGCAAGGCATTTTGTATCTGCCTCATACGCAGGCACTACTGTTCTTCTCTGCAAGTCAGGTTAATTCTATACCAGGGGTTGGTTGTATGAAAGGTGGATAGCGCTATCCACTGGATAGCGGATTTTTCAAACCTCGTAAAATTGGGCAGAAAACAGCGAAACTTTCGTATTGGTTAACTTAGCGGCCTTGAGTCTATGAACATTTGTCTTAATCTTGTTTTATAACGATTGATGAGAAATTTTACAAATGTTTATTTAAAAAAATCACTATCCGGCAGATAGCCCTATCCACCTTTCGTACAACCGGTTCCAGGTCTGAAAACAAGTGGAAACTATATTGCTTTCCTGGATACCGACGTCATTTCTGGAAACTCTGATAGGAAGACATGAACTTTAAATTATTTGCCACTTCTTCATTTTAAATGTCGAAAATACAAAATTGCAAAATTCAAAATTAGTCAAAGTCTACTTTGGAGACGAGGTTTTACTAAGTGCATTAAATATATTCCAAATTATTAAACACAGAAAGTCACAGGTAGAATGATAGAAATCACACTAATATTCTTCGTCCGTATCGATTTATAAAAGACCTAAATTCTGATTCATTATTCTTCATAAAATAAACGTAAATGTATTTAGGAGAGACTACCGCATTACTAGGAAGATTTTTACCTGAATAAAACTTTTGCACATCCACGCTATCCTTCAATATTCTCGCTAATAAAACTTTAAAACTTTTTTTTCCTTACTTCGACAACGCATCAACTGATCAACGTTCACACGCGCGCAACCAATGGCCGCAAGCAGAAAAATTTTTTGGGATCACTTCGCGGCCTGGTTACTCAGCATCAATATTATTTAATACGTAATCCTTTCCGGTTCTAGACTTCCCGTTTACATGCATACTTAGGCCCGGTTTACACTGGCAAAGTTTCTGTGATCAAAGTAGGAATTTTTCGCCGGGAAATTCTGTGTTCTGAA
>JAODVM010333324.1:0-11457 GCA_025400095.1 Phenganax marumi
TGATCGAGGCCAGGACTTTGCGCGGACCAAGTACAAGTTCATTTCACAGTCTGCTTTGGTCACTTCGATGAAGTGATTCAGCAAGGCATCTTTCTTCTCCCTGGCCATCAATTTGTGATAGTTTACAGAATCGCGCACAGCACAAAAACCAAGGAAGGCTGACTTCGTTGGGATCACAGCAACCGAGTCCGATTGCAACTTGATTAGCTCCGCATTCTCTGTAGAAAGCTGATCCAAGGGCTTGGAGATGCCAGTGTACAGCCTGTACTTTCTTTGACCCAATTAAAGAGAAAGCTGGCAAGGAACTATGGCCCCTGCTCCCCCGCCCTCTTGTTGTTGTCCTTGTACGGTTCCAGTTTCTCCTGTCCAGCATCGATCGGATCTGTGTAGGCATGCATGTGGCACTTTGCAATGCTACCTAGCCTTCATGCTAGACGCCGAATCGATCTTCTTGCCCAGGATCAGCAGAAACTGTGGTAGCACCTGGTAGGGGTTGGTTGTTTGTGACACAGTGGGAAACATTGTTTTCTCTGGCGGGCCCTTGATCCTTAGCTACCATGCGTGCAGAGACTGGAAACTCAAAGGAACCATGCATGAGAGAGGAAGTCAACAATATGCAAACTTGACTTTCATGAATGAACAGTTAAAGAGCCAAGGCTCGCAAGAGGTGGAGGCAGGGTTTCGGGGTGATCAGTGGCAATTGGTTCTGCAAACTCTGGGCGGTCAATCATAGAACCAGTGGAGTCCTGAGCCAAAGAACAACAAGGAAAGGCTGTGTGTTTGGTCTCACAGCTAGTCCATTTCATGCACACAGCCCTAAGTGACAAATTTTATAACTAGCAAGCCATTCAGGCTTCCTGCCTCATACGTTGCCCCTGTACTCTGCGTCATCCTGCTACCAGTCTCATTGGTAACTTTCTTGAGGTGTTCCACGTCAATGTCCACAAACTCTCCACCTGAAATCGGATGACGAATGATTCGATTGTTCTCACGCGCCCACTTCCAGGTATTCTCGATCATCTCCTGCAGCGGGAAGGGTGGAAATGATTTAAGTACATTTACACACATGCATTGACAATCATTCAGGCCCTGGCATCATCCCAGAAGTACTTTTCTTTCAGCTGACGTTTGGTCACACGACTTTCTGTGTCGATACCTGTCTTCTTGGATTCTGTCCACTTCTTCACTTGCATCTCCACCAGATCAAAGTTTCCACCGCTTTCCAAGAAGATTTTCTTCAGTTCCGCCCCTAAGCAGTGGATGCATGCAACACACGAACAGCCAGCAACACACGTACTGTTTTACACGCAGGGGAAATCTAAGTTGCGTGCTAGAACTTTCCTTATCGTACATTTCTTGTATCTCCTTGCTGCTTTTCTTGAGGTTGTGGCAATAGCGACGGATCCTTAGGAAAGAATTATAAATATATACATCCATGCATGCAAACACTTTTTGTGGCCCAGACTTCCAATCATCAGCATCCATTTTCTTCTTTGCAGCATTCGCAGACTGAACCAACTCGCAATCCCCAGCCTATCCATCATGCCAAGCAAAGTGGCCAATGTTTAAGAACCCAGAAGAACCAGAACAACAGAAAACATCAACCGAGCCTTCGCCAGAGATCCCTGGGTGCTTTCCAGCTCAGTCGGTGTAAGCGACTCCTCCACAACCAATTCAACCGGTTGCGGGCGAGCCTGCCAAGTCAAGTCAAAGCACTCCCATTTAGTTAGCAGGCTGAAACCATGCATGCATGGGACAGACCAGCTGTTAGCATGCACAGCTTGCCTCAGGTTCCTCTCCAGCCACATAGGGTAGTGTCCTGCAGCATGCCATTCTCAGACATGAACGCGTGCATGTGCACACACACACACACGTGTCACACCCCTCCTCCCAGATGAAGACATCGGAGCTCCACCAGTCGCCCTCACAGCAGCCTCATGTGCAAGTTTACTTTTCTCAAGGGCCAACGATTGTTCCTTGGCCACTCGGATCTTCTCCTGAAAGTAGGCCATTTGTTTCTCCAGGCTCTCGATCTCACTTTCTCGCCTAGCATTTTCTTCATCCAGGCGCTTGTTGTCAGCGACCACTTGGTGGTGAAAGTCGTTTTGGGCCTTCATGAGGAACTCAGCTTCTGCCCATGGGATGTTTAATGCATGCATCACTTTACACACTTCATCTTCATACTTATGGGTGGCTGTTCTTGCATCAGGCAAAAGTCCGTTTGCCCTCTCCATTTCTTGTCTTCGACGCAAATTGACAGCTTCCTTCTCTAGCTCATGGTCAAGCCTTCGCACTGCCAGTTCATGTCGCTCTATCTCCCCTGGTCCAAACAATTTGTCTTGTTCCAAAAAAAGTCTGGCAGCTACATGCGCTTCATTCACTGTTGTGCAGAAGCTCTTTTGTTTGTTCAAATGCAATGCCGCCTCTTCAGCTGCTGGCACTTTTTCACTCTCCATACGCGCAGCTTCAGCTGCAGCCCTTTCTTGTTCCAACTTTGCAGCTTCCGCTGCAGCCCGTTCTTGTTCCAACTTTGCAGCCTCGGCTGTAGCCCTTTCCTTTTCCAACTTTGCAGCTTCAGCTGCAGCCCTTTCCTTTTGTTCCTTCTCCCGACAGGCAGCTTCAGCTGCAGCCTTTTCCTTTTCCAACTTGGCAGCCCTTTCCTTTTCCAACTTTGCAGCTTCGGCTGCAGCCATTTCCTGTTTTTCTTTCTCCACCCGGGCAGCTTCAGCTGCAACCTTTTCCTGCTTTTCTTTCTCCATACGTGCAGCTTCGCGCTCCCTTTCAATCTGCTGGGCACGGGCAGTAGCCTCTCTTTGCTCAGCTAGTTGTTTAGCTTTGCATTCAATCTCCTCATGCTCCTTCATCAAGGCTGCCCGCTTGCGAGCCAACTCAGCTTCTTCTTCATTCAGTGCCACCCTTTCGTTTGCCATTTGTTCATACTTCCGAATCTCTTGGAGATCCTGTTGGACTGCCTGCTCTTGGTATGCTGCTTCTGCTTCTAGCTTCTCCAGGGCCGCCCTTTTCTTTTTCAGCTCATCGATCTCCTCCACGCTCTTCGCCGGTGTTGGTGTGGGTGAACGTGACCGCTGACGATGCCCCCCCTGCCAGCAAGGCACGCTATTTACATTGCCCCTAATGCAGGTACACACACACACGCACACTGCACCAGAAGCACCCCACTATGCATGCAGCATGAATGCTGTAAAGGCACGAGCCATTGCTAGGAAGGCCGCGAACTGGCACACCAGGTGCAAAAGCACGAGGTGAAGGAGAGGCTGTGAAAATTTGGCCTCAACGTTTTCTCCGGTTAATAGTGCAAATCCAAAGAACCTATAGACTCATGCGTGCATACATGCGTGTAGTTCATGCATGGTTGTCGGCCTGCAACCGCTGGCGTAGGCGAGTGCACGGATGCACTAGAGGAACGCTCACCTTCATCCACAGCTGCCTGCAGTTTAGCAATGGTACGGAGCTTCTCCTGCCAGGAGCTGGCTAGAGGGTGGCACGCGCGAACATAATTTAACATAGCCCCGCCTTTATTTGCTCATCCAAGTCCATCGAAGACTCAGTCGTCCCCATGCGGAGCAGCCCCAACCCCTGGTCCAATGTCTCCCTGGACATCTTAGACAGGTCCCTACAGTTCTGAGCCGGTCTTCCAATTTTAAAGCTATATCAACCAATATCAACCAATGATGCATTTCTTTCTATAAAAAATGCCAGCGGGAGCAATTTCAAAAAGTGATTCGAGCACTTTTTGAAATTGCGCCCGTTTGCGGTTTTTTGCGCCCGGTTTGCGGATTTTTTGCGCCCGTTTGCGGTTTGCACTTTTTGCAAAACACGCCGTCAACATATATTTTTAAGCACAACGCTCCGCAAACTCCTCTAACTCCGCCCCTGGTTAGAGTATGCCCCATATAGGATGCCGTGCGATTTTTTGTATAACATGATTTTTGTATAACATTTCCATGCATGCTATGGTAGCATACTCGATCAAATTAATTAGGTAAACGTGCTGCGTTGTACTGAGCAACCAGCTCCGGTTCGGCCACGACGGCCAACCGGAATTCATCAAAATTCTGCATGGTCTGAGCCCACGACTCAGGAATCTTCAAAGAACTACTTGTCCACAAGTAGGACCATACAGTATACAATTCAGCGTCATCCCATGTGTCGCCAAGTGGAAGTGACATAAAGATTTCTCTGTCTGTGAGGTATTCTCCCAGAAGTGGTTTCCTCCTGCATGCATGGATATCTATGTACATTGCATGTGATGTTTGCATATGTATTGCATTTGTGCATTGTCCTCAAGCATTGCATTGGCTGTGCTGGTGATTCTTTCCAAACGCGCACAAGCCGCACGCCAAAGGCTGGCGGATATGTCCTGAGATCTCATGTTTCTCAAAATGTCGCTGTACAATATCGAGCCGAGGCCCAAACTGTGTTTCACGTAGTTGCTTTGTTCCATTCCACTTTTTGCCCACCCTGCCTTCAGCAAAAATGTTTCTTGTGCATCCATAACACATATATATTAAAACCAAATTGAGCCAGCAGACGTGCTGTCTTCACTGTTGTCAGCCGTTGCATTTCTTCACGTGGGAGGGTCCCCAAATCCATTTTGGAGATCTCCGGCCAATTGCTGCGCAGCAGCAACCTTTTAGGGCTTGGGCAGCCATACTTCATCAACCAAAAGCTGACTGAATAGACCTCAGCGAAAAACATGACCTCAGCAAAAAAGAATCGACCATGCATGCATGGCATATGTGTGTCCATTTGGACGAAGCTACCCAACAGATACGCTGCTGCAGCCACTGCCACCGAAAGTAGGAATAAAGCAGAGATTGGCGTGGTTGCTCAACAATATAGAAAGCATGCTGACTCAAGATCAGCAGGCATATCAGGGTCACCCTTGGTTCAACTCATACATGGAACATGAAGGCATGGGCATCCACAAAAGCACATGCATGAAGAGTCGGACAGTATATATATATGGTACTATGTTTGAAGTCAAGCCACCGTGAGGCCATCAAGTTACCCTGCAATACAAATGGGTAACCAAGTCCCAGCACATTGATTCCGCTGCGCCATGAACTACCACGGGCTGGCGTACCCCAACTTCGACAGTCTGGAGCAATGAGGCCAAGACAACCAGGCCGAAGCTGCAAAGCTGCATAGCAAGCTACCCTCAGAGAAAAGGAACACACAACATAGTTTTCCATGCATGGCATGCGTGAAAACTAGGCACAAGACAGAAAACCAGCTGATGAAAGAAAGTCGTGAGATCTGGGAGCATTGTTCCTCTCTCCAACCACAATGTCATACCGGCCCACATTGAAGCCTGCACGCTTCCTCAATCAACCCATGCAGTGTCCAAAAGCACGCACACACACGCACACGGGAGCTCAGTCAAAACCTCAGGTTCAAGCCATGCATGGCTGGTATGGGCAGCACCAGCGAACAGCTCTATGAACTCAAATGGTGCACAGTCCCATTTGAAGTGGCCACTCCACTTCATCAGCAAGACCTCGGCGCTACATTACATGACTCAAGCAACAACGTCATCAACCTGTAGGCATTCGAGGAAGAGGCTATGGCTATCAGTGCCTGCAGCAATCAACATTATCGCAAAGCCTGCTGCAAGCACTACAAGCATGCCCTACCTTAGGCACGTGGCAGTCAGCCAGCAGCCGCACCATTGACCCACGCTCAGGGAACGGCATGCTGATCTGGTAATGTGACATGACACATTGTACATCGTGGTGGCCTCATGGATGGATGACTGCACCTGTGATGTAGTCATATATGTTTGAACTCAAAAATACACATGAGTGCACACGCATGTCTTGAGTTAATGAACAAGTGCAACTTTGAAAGCTATATGTGCTTAGATCAATTCAACTCGCACCTGCCATCATCGCATCTGTTGCCCACAACGACATGTGTACCTTCCAACAAGGGCACAATTGGAAGGCAAGTGAACTGTATGTAAACTCAATGAAGCTCCAATGAGGAACATGCGTGCACATGAATGCTAGTCTGTTTGTAATATGCTTTTGCTTGAATGCGACTGCATGCATGCATGAATGCGATGCAAAAAAGCCTCAAAGCACACCTTTTTCATCCTTTTCCCGCAGCATCACAAATCACTGCTGCCCAGTTTTGGGCTTCTTCTGTGGCCGTGGCATAGTAGGCGGCATGTCCTCTTCCTACCACAGGCATGCATCAGTCAAAGGCAAGCTGAACAGGCGCAACTGGCTCACAGTGAAAGATGGCCTCATCAACACCCGAAGGGTCCATGCCACCGTAGGGGTCCTGCACAGTGATCTCATGAACGCACACTGCAGCCATGCACAAACAAACATATCATGAGCAGCTCTCAAGTTGACTTCTCAACAGATTGACATGAACCAGTGCAACATGGGGTCCGAGAGCATGTGACAAAATCCCATGACATGGCCTCATCCACACTGTCTTCCACCACTTCAGCGGTGTCCTGCATTCACCCAGCCGTGGGCCGTAGGTGCACAAACACACACACACACATTGGCCTGAGGATCCTTGCCAGTGTCCGGTGCCTGTGGAAAACATACATGTTTGAAGGACCATTGAACGCAAGAACGTACCTTGCAGTCACCAGTTTTTCTCCCAATTGCAGTCTCGCGGACCTTACCCATCCAATATACCAAATGGTACTGTGACCGGAACCAATGCTGCATGTATGCCACCTACCTGTCATGCATGTCTTGTCACAAGACTTTGATATCAGTTGGTAAGTCGGGGGCGAAGCCAGGTAGTGGAGATGCTGGTTCCTAGAGCACACATGTATATGACAGCACAGGAATGCAGGCATCAGCGTATGCAAAAAAATTACTGTCCTTTGGGCCAGGCTTCACCTTCAACACCACTCGTGGGTCTTTTGGGGCCTGTGGTTCCACCGCCTGACCACCGATTGGAGCTGCCCCTTGAACTGTACTTGCAGCTCTTGGTTCGGGTGGGGGAGGTGGCCACCATGGAGCTGGAGGTTGCATGGGCTTTGGGGGAGGGGGCGGAGGTATGCGATCACTAGGGATGGTCGAGGCTTCTGGTGGAGGCGCCCTTGGCTGAGTCAAGACTGTCTGCCGATTCAATGGAAGGGCACGCTGTGACTGGGGCGGTTGTGAGAGAGGCGCCCTTTGGCTGGGGCGGACATTTTGGGCCGGTTGGCTTGGGGCAATGGTGGAGCTTGAAGCTTTGGGCGGCCTGGAAGGCTGGGAGGGGAAGGGGGGCATGCTTTGGCTAGGCGCTTGCTCCCAGGCAGCTCTACAACCTGCAAGCAATTGTTGTTCCTTCCCCTGGTACCTATGTAACACATCATCCACATTTGTCTCAGGGCTGTGGATCTTGTAGATCTGCCGGATCTTGCCCTTGGTTGTCTCCAATTCATTGTTGGCCTTTTGGACCTGTGGAGCAGTATTCACCGGCCTGCGCAGCACATATGCAATTCAGCCATAAAATGCAAGATCCTGCACACATGCATGAAACTACAACATAACCTCGAACCTCGCTTTTGGTTGAACAAATAGAACCCGCTGCTCTTCCGGCACCCTGGATACCCGATCCTGCACACAACCACCATAAATGCATGAATGAGGGACGTGCACAAAACATAGTCCTGGGTTGGGGCCAAAGCGGCTAAGCTTCTCATAACATGGCTAAGGCCAGAGTCCTTGACCAGGCTGTTGAAAAAAACGGATACACGCAGCTGCATAAGGAGGACATGCGTGAGAAAATGCATGAAGGCATGAGTGAAGGCATGCGTGCCTCAGCTAAACGTTCAAGTGTGGTTTCAGGGACCTGAGCAAACAAAATCCAGCACATCGCTATATAGGACTCTCACATGTACCACGCCTCCGCTTGACGGAGAACTTCTTGCCATGCTCCATCAGAGTTCTAGGCTGTATGAAAGCATGACGCACATCAATCTCAAACAGTGAATTGCTGAGCCAAGAGCAGCATCAATTTGCCTCCGAACAGTGACGGTCTTCTTGACACGGATTCCACCCACCTCCGCCTGGCAAGCGTTAGAATTATATATATTAACCAAATTAGTTTGTTTCTTGAAGACCCACCTCCAGAGTTTGAGTTCTCTCTTCCATTTCCTGATGCAAGCTGCAATTGATTCACACACGGTTCACCTCTATAGCACACACGCCAAACCAATTCCAAACCCCTGGGCCTCAAACAAGAGTCAACTATCAGAAGGCAAACCCTTTTGCATACCCTTTTGATGAATGCATTGAGCCTGAAATGGCTGCATAGACATAGACAATGGCACATAGAGGTGATGTGTGAGAATACTTTGCAGCGCATGAATGTAAAAAGGCCCATGGGGCACTTCCTGGCCAGCCAGGTGTGTAAGGCTCCAATCAAGCTTGATCCATGGTACCTGGTCAAGAGGAGGTTGCAAGCAAACAGCTGTAAGCCTGAACAACAAAACGCATGCATGGTCTCTAACAAGTTTGCCATCATGAATGCCTTTGCATGCATGCACGCCTGGATGTTTAAGCGCCCTATTTCTCCGCATGTCTTGGTGCATGAAAGTGCGTGTGTAGTTCACACGACCGATCAACAGTTGTAAAGAGACATGTGCACAAATGCTTACACTTGTGATGTCCACTGCCCCTGAAGCCCCTCAACGAATTTGACTGCAGCTGTACGATGCATGCCCCACTTATCAAGTGCACGCACAGGCTCCGGCCAAAATGTCAGACAATCCGCAAATACATACCTATCCAAGTTTCCAATGGTCACACATCAGGCATGCATGCATGCATGTATGCCCCCAAAAAAACTCATGCATGTTGCAAACAGTTCCGCCTTCCACGGCTACTTGCACTCTGCGTATGCCTGCATGAATTCACACATTGGCATGGTTCAGCATGTATGCTATCTATAGTATGTAATCAGAGCAGGCCTTGCGGCCAGCCTCCTTTGCAGTTGTCTCATCAGCCCCATTCTTTAGCGCCTGTGCCCTTGCTTTCTGGTAAGCAACACTTTTTCTTGACAGCAAATTCTTTTCCTCTCGCTTCTCCTCAGCTGTTTTCACCTTCTTCCTGGAGGCCTTAGCCTTAGCCACAGCCTTGGCCTTGGCACGACCCTTTGCCTTAGCCTTTGCTTTCGGGCTAGGGGCGGCCTTTGCCTTTGCCTTTGCCTTTGGCTTAGGCGATGCCTTGCTTTTTGCTGCCCGTGCTCTTCCTTTCACTGTAGCACTCGGGGCAGCGGCACCAGGATCACCCTTTGCATCACCCCCCTCACCTGCCGGTTCCTCTTCATCTTCCTCCTCTTCTGAACCTCCACCCTCATTGTCCTCACCACATTCATCAGTGCCATTGCCCTTTCCCCGCTTCTTTTTGGCGGGGGGTGGCAGGCATGGAGCTGCCAGAAGTGCGGCAACATCAGATGGTACCTGGCCAAAACACATTCTGTGGGCGATCTCTTTGTTAAAGAGTCAATGCATCAATGTTACTTCAAACAGGGCCATGTTGCAGGTTCTTCTTCTTCCATGGGTTTATCAGCAGGTTCCTCTCCCTTTGGAACTTCATGCATGAACTCTTCCGGAAGTATGTGGGGCAATGTCTCCACCTCATCAGGGCCTGGGTTGCACAGTGCAGGTAACATTGGGCTCATGACAGGAAGGAAGAACAAACTCAGCTCATCACTCACCACGGGCTTTGAAGGAACCACATTCGGCATCTTTGCTGCTTCAGTAGCGCTTCCACCAATGCCACTCGGTTCATGCATGGGAAATGCTGGGGACTGGTCTGGGTCATGCATGTCACGTGTGCGAACACATGTTGTTCTGTTCAGCTCGATCACTTTCAGCCTTTCCTGCAAAAGGGCCTCCAGTTCAGCCAGCTCCTTTACCAACTTGGACTTGGCCACTTGTGCATCTTCAAATTGAAGAGCTCTCGCAGTCGCAGTGGTTTTCTCCGTGCTCGGCAGGTCAGCTGGAGGGGTGCCTCGGGGAAAAAAACAACCGATTGAAGCAACATACAATTCATGGATATTCTTACCTGTTCACATAATCATGCAAACCAGGAACAGGCTGCCAGTGGAGAAGGGGTGTCCAGAGTTGGGCCTGTGCAAGTTGAATGCAAATTAAACAGCTGACGCACAACATCATGCGCGCAACCTACACATGCATGCATGATCCCATGATCGGCCTGAACTGGAACTTGGGCTGTGGGTTTGCTTGGGTTCTTCGATGTTGTTTCCCTCATCCTTGCGCTGGTCCTTGCCGTTGCCCAGCTCACCATCGCTACCCACACCTGTCTTTTGCTCATTCACAGCTTTCCCTTCCTAGGCGCACAACATGCAACAAATCAGAAACTACACATGCGAAGTTTACTTCTTGCATATGTCATGAGATAAGATCCCCACATCTTCCGAATCAGAATCTCCAGATGAAGATCCCGTCTCATTATCAGAGTCCTCATCCTTCTGAGAGCCTGTGAATGTAAGCTAGGCATTTTGTCCCATGAGCAAACTTATTGGCCTGGCAGATTGATGCCAGCACTGATGAAGATATCACGGATGTCACCATCTCTGGGGATATGGGGCCGCCTCAATCATGCATGCTTGGAAAAACAAAAGAACAAAGCCTTTAGAGGTCTCAGTGAACATGCATCCAAGCCATGCGTCTTCGCGATCCGTGAAAATTTGAAGAGCAGCTGCTTCACAACACGCGACTGCATCTTGTGCCTGGTACCTAAATGGGTCTTTTTTGCGTGCGTGCATGGATGAGCTGAATGCATGAGTGTTGAAATCAATACCTGTACCTTTTGAAACCAAGCGACTGCATACTTCTTGGTTCTTTGGCAAGCACAAAGAAAAAAATTGCCAGACAGCTTGTTCTACCATTCCCTGACTTGGCCGCATTCCGAGTTTTTTCACGGCAAGGCCAATAGCCTCCTTATTCTTTGCGACATCGCCTACGCCGAGCATGTATTAACACACAGGTGAATGCAAGACTGCGCAACCCCATATGATATGTATGCATGTCAGTGGCCTCTTGTGAGCTGCTTGCCGCTGATAACGCATAGGCTGTGTTGGGCACCAAGAGCTTTGAGCTTTGTGTTGTTCGCCCATGCAGCTGCAAGGACAGCGGCCTGTTCACAAAATGCCATGTTCACCCCTAATGGCTTCAACTTACAACAGGCCAGCCAAATGCTGCAAAGAACAAAGCACATATGCATGCATTGCAAGTTGTAACATAAGTCATGCATGGCAAACAGTGCTTCGCAATCCAATACAATTCACAGCATTGGTCACGATCTCACTTGGCTTCAGAGCACCTGTGCACAGATCATATTAATCGTATGCGTGCCTGTATCTTGAAGTCTTTCACCCCACACCATCATGCATGGGCTGGCCTCTCCAAGAACTCGAGCAAAGCAATCAGCCGTCACCCCTGCTCTCCAT
>JAODVM010333435.1:0-11456 GCA_025400095.1 Phenganax marumi
AAGTCTTTATTTGCATCTGAAAGTTCTTGACGAAGTCTAACAAGTTTGTCTTTTCTAGCAGTCTCTTTTTCAAACCAGACTTGTTTTTCCAAAGCAAGTTTTTCCAAAGCTAAATTGTGTCTTTTCATTTCTTCTTGGTATCCAGTGTGATTGAGTTTACTGAATAAAAATCCTGCTCCTGCAAATGCAAAAGCATTAAAAATTCCTCATGCTACTGTTGCTGCCATTTATTTAGTAGTGTCTTTATCAATCTTGTCAGGAATAATTTTCTTGTCTTCTAGGTATTTTACAAAAACACTTCCAATCATAACAGCTCCAGCAAGTTTTAAAGTTCCATTCACATTTTGAGGTGTACCAAGAGGTTCTCCAATTATTTTTTTACTTGCCATAGAAACTCCCACAGCTGCTAATGTTAGTACAGCTGCATTGTAAATTTGATTGATAATTTTAGTTTCTGAAGTAGTCATTTATTTAATAAGTTTTTTATTAAATAAATGATGAGCTTTATTAAGAATTTTAAGAACAAAAACTTAAATTTATCTATAGACACATACTTAGACAATAATCAAACTATTTGGTTCAAAGCAAAAGACATTTCACAAGCTTTAGGTTATGCTAATACAAATGATGCTATTTTTAGACATGTAAATGACAAGTTTAAAACGGAAGAAAAAAACTTATTTTATAGGGGTCGTGATTCACGACCCCCACGACCACATACTATTTGGATTACAGAACCCGGAGTTTATGCATTAATTTTTAAAAGTAATTTACCACTTGCAATAGAATTTCAAGATTGGGTGTTTTCAGAAGTGCTTCCAAGTATAAGAAAATATGGATTTTATCAAAAATTTAACACTAAGAAAAAAAATGTATTCATGATTGAAGATGAAAAATCCTTACATTCCAAAGTTGTAGATTTTATCAGAAAAACTTATAAAGATTCTATCATTATGACTCCAGGACTAGGAGAGTTACAAGACACAAGTCATAAACGTATAAATGCTTGGATTAAGGGTTATCAAAAAGGTCAACCTGATTTATTAATAAATAACTTACACGAAAAATACAACGGACTTTACATAGAATTTAAATCTCCTAAAACACATGGAGTAATATCTCAAGCACAATCAGACACCTTAAAAAAATATGAGGAAAATAATTACAAATGTCTAGTGTCCCATGATTATGATGAAATAATTATAACCATATCAAATTACATGCAGGATGTGAGAGTGAAATGTATTTATTGTAAAAATAGTCTCAGAAAATTTAAGTCTGAGGAGTCTAGAAACAATCATTATAAGTTTTTTCATAGGATAGACTAGTCAAAAGTATCTAACTTAACAAACTTTACTTCAGGTTCAGGTTCTTCTAAAACAGGAGGTGCAGGTTTTGGTTTGGAGTTGAAATAGTATATTCCAACTCCAATGATGGTAATTAAACCTAGTAAAGGAAAATATCTGTAGGATGCGTCTGAACCTGTTTGTAGTTCTTCTTGAAGTTTCTTTTTTGCCTCCTTAGCTTTTCTAGACATCTCCGCAAGTCTTTTTCCTGCTTCTACTTTCTTTGGATCTTTGACTTTATTTTCCATAGTCACTACTTTAGGTTGCGTAACAGCGTTTTGTGTTTGTGTACCATTTTGTTCTTGAGAAGTCATTTATTTAATGTTTATACTTAAGTTTCAACCAAAATATTTAAACAAGACTCATTTCCATACTTTTCATTGGACACTTTTTTAATCTTTATGTAAAACATAAGTACATCACTAGCATCCGTTACGCCACAGTTTCTAAGATAAAATTCATGATTAACTAAAAATATTTGATAACCCCCAAAGTATCTCGAATCTATATTCTGCATATTTTTACTCACTATGTCAAAATTTAATTCTTTAAATCTGGTTGTTACAATACAAATTGTGTACTTAATAATAAGAGTTGTAATAATATTATCATTATCAAACGAATGATTCAATAACGTTACGCTTGTTGATCTGGTAAAGTTTGGTAAATAAACGACAGAATTGTTTGCGGGAAATCCCGAGTTTTTAGGCACAGATGTGGGAATAAGATAATTTTTATTATTTAACCCAATATAGAAGAAATTATAGATCAAAGTTTTTTTATTTACGAGAGATAGAAAATTAGAGTTAGCAACAGTGATGTCAGACTTATTCGTTTGAATGTCAGACTTTGCAGAACTAATGTCAGACTTATTCGTTTGAATGCCAGACTTATTCGTTTGAATGTCAGACTTTGCAGAACTAATGTCAGACTTATTCGTTTGAATGTCAGACTTTGCAGAACTAATGTCAGACTTTGCGGAACTGATGTCTAACTTGTTCGTTTGAATATCAGACTTTGCGGAACTGATGTCTAACTTGTTCGTTTGAATATCAGACTTGGTTGAACTGATATCTGACTTGTTCGTTTGAATGTCAGACTTTGCGGAACTAATGTCAGACTTGACTTTAGTTCATTCATTAACATAACCATAATTGATGCTCATTTATTTATAATAAAAATCTTGAAATAAGTATTCCAATAACTAACATTGTTCCTGCTACTTCAATTTGCTTAAAATTCGGCTTAGGAGAATCTAAGGAGTTTTCAAGAACTTTATTTTTACTTAAAGTTTGCTTAAAATTCGGCTTAGGAGTTTTTAAGGAGTTTTCAAGTAAATTATTTTTACTTAAAGTTTGCTTAAAATTCAACCTAGTAGAATTATTTTTACTTAAAGTTTGCTTAAAATTCGACCTAGAGTTTTCAAGTAAATTATTTTTACTTAAAGTTTGCTTAAAATTCGGCTTAGGAGAATCTAAGGAGTTTTCAAGTAAATTATTTTTACTTAAAGTTTGCTTAAAATTCAACCTAGGAGATTCTAAGGAGTTTTCAAGAACTTTATTTTTACTTAAAGTTTGCTTAAAATCAGCCATAAAGTTGACATTACGGTTTATATCAAATTTCATAGACTTTGTTGCGGTTATCAATGTGTTATTGAATCCTTCTATAGGCTTATCTAAAATGATCATGTCTGAAGGAATCAAGATAATTCCCGGACTAATTACCATATTCAGTACGACGTTTGTGTCTTGAATAGCCCGCCTCATATTACTGATTGTCACAGTAGGATCATCTTGAACGATTGTGTCTTGAACAAGTGTATGAAACACATCTTGCGTCTGAGAACTTTTTGCTCCTTTATTCACAATGCTCCATCTTGTTTTTGCCTGCGCACCAAGTACGCAATACACATACCTTTCCATCGCTTGTTGCAGAAGTTTTTGTCCCGTTTGCGTAAGACCATCTGAAGTTTGTTTTATAAACAATTTCCAATCATCTTTTTCTGACTTAGGAACTACTTTATCCACATACTCATATCCAATTCCTAGAATACCCATGCTTTTGTTATGTTTTGGAAACACGTAGTGAAAGTTTCTTATTTTTGATCTGTCCTGCGTATTTAGAAAGTAACTTAGTGATTCTTTGGTATGTTTTAATTTGTATTTCCAGACTTTTTGCGTAGGAACGTTCTTCTGTAGTAGTTTGATGTCATCTTTGTTAACGTAAGCAATTAGCTTGTTTGGATATCTCAAGAATCTCTTTATATGATAATAGAAGTAATACTTGCTAATACTTGAAACAATCTTAGGCTGATTTGGTTTATTCATGTGTTCTAGAGACATTCCTGACTTGTAACTTAGTACATAAGCAGCTACTAGACTTGTAAAATAGGGATCTTTTAAGTAGTCAAACTTTGACTTTGTGACGTTATTGTTGGGGTTTCCCCATTTGATGTCAAGTGGTTCAAGTTTACACTTGAAATGATCTTGTTCATTAACATAAATCTCAAATGATTCAAAATCTACATTATTTTCAGAAGTTTTTAATCCTGTCACAGTGCCTCTAGAGTTCCAGATTCTAGGAGTCCAATACAAAGCCCAAGAATACTTGTCTTTGAAAGTATCTGATGTAATGTCTGTTCCAAAGTCATCACTGACGTCATAATCAATACTTGAGCCAACAAACTTTAGATTTGGATCAATCACCACATTAAATTCAAACTTGCTCAAGTCCGCGTTGGGATACTTTTTAGCAAAGTCGTCTTTAAGTTTTTGTGTCTTGACTTTGCCGATAGCTTTTGCTTTTTCATAGTTTTTTCCATACACAGCCTTGTAATACTTTTCCCAGTCCATTTATTTAGTAAATAAATGAACAAACTTACTGTGTTTATTGACAATAGTCATAAAGAACTGCACATAGACAAAAGAATTGAAACAACTTCAGACAGCAGTCTGTTTCTTAAGTCTGCTTCGATTTACTGGAATTACAAAAACTTGATTAAGAGAGAAAATAATTTTATTAAAAAAGGTATAGCAACGCTTTTACTTCCTGTTGGTTATTTAACTTTTGATGACTTAAAAAAAGAGCTAAAAAAATATGACATTGAATTAGAAAAACTTCCATACACAAACAAAACTAAAGTGTTTTGCGAAGCTGAGAACTTAGATCTAAAGAATTTTGGACTTTTACTAGGATTTTCAAAAGATAAAAATATACCTAAAAACACGTGGGTAGAAAGTGAAGCTGAGTGTGACATTAATCGAGGTCTGAGACATATCAGCATTCATTGTGATGCTGTAAACAAGTCTTTGAATTTTAACACACACGGAAAAAGAAGTTCAGCATTTGTAACTTTACCCATCACCACAACACAAAGTCTAAATGGTTCGGTGTCACATTACAAAGACATTGAGAGTGAAGTCACCATGACCAACGGAATCTCGAACAAATTTACTTTTGACGTCACAACCAATTTAGGGGAAACCCCTGATATAGGATCTGTTTTGTTAGAGCTCTACGTAAAATAAATGAACAATTTTTACAAAGAACAAGAACTTAGAGACTTGTACTATGATCCTAAAACTGGGTACATGTCTGCTGAAAAACTTTACCAAAAAGCACGCGAACAAGATTTGAGGATTTCCCGTAAACAAATACGCAGTTGGCTTAAAACTCAAGATACTTTTACAAGATACAAGCGCATTGTTAAAAGACACAAGAGTCTTCAAACTTATGTAAACAATTTAGCTGACCAAATTCAACTTGATCTTGTGGATATGAGTAAACTTAGATACAAGAATCAAAGTTACAATTGGATCCTCACAGGAGTAGAAATATTATCCAGATTTGGTTTTGCTATTTCTGTGCGTAGAAAAGACACTCAAAATATGACAGAAGCCGTAAACCAACTCTTAGAAGAGTTTAAAACTAAGTTTGGGAAATACCCTGATAAAGTTCAATTTGATGAAGGAAAAGAATTCTATAACGTAGGTGTTAAAACTCTGCTAGAAAAACACGGAATAAAATACTTTTCCACAAAGTCTGAAAGAAAAGCAGCTTTAGTTGAAAGATTTAACAGAACTTTAAAGTCTATGATGTGGAAATACTTTTACTCTAAAGGAACTTATCATTGGGTAGACGTTTTACCAGAGCTTGTCTACAACTACAATCACACAAAACGCAGAAGTATTCTCATGAAACCTGCTGACGTCAGCAAAAGTAACTCATTCCAAGTTTGGCTCACTTTGTATGGTCATTGGACTGGGGAATACCCTTTACCAAAGCTTAGAATAGGAGATAAAGTCAGAGTGAGTAAATACAAGACTATTTTTGAGAAAGGATACGAGGCTAATTTCACAGAGGAAATTTTCAAAATCAGTAAAGTTTTCAGAGGCGATCCTACAACATATGAAATTGAAGATATAACAGACAATGAACCTATTCTTGGAAAATTCTACGAACAAGAATTAAGTCCTGTAGACAAAATTGATGACGTTTACAGAGTTGAAAAAGTTTTAAAGACTCGTGGAAACATGGCTTTGGTAAAATGGTTGGGATATGACAATAAACACAACTCTTGGGTTAAAAAGTCTGACATAGAAAATCTTAATAAATAAATGGAAAACGTTGAATTTAAATACTTAGACCTAGACAAACAACCTGAAGAAGAAGAAACGTTTAATACACCTGACCAAGAATTTGAAGACTCAATACTTGACAACTCTATCATAGAAGAAACGTCATTCATCAATCCAAGTTATGAGGCATCGAGATCTGAAAACAATGCCTTAACGCAGTTGAACAATTTATCGAAAAAACTAATCCTGGATTTAGATTCACAAACACAGTTAGAGAAATGAAGTTGAGACTTAATATCGGCACGACAAATAAAAACCATATCACTTATAGACCTTCACTTGAAAACAATGAAAGGGGAAAACCCCAAATTATTCTAAAAAGAAACAAAGATGTTTTGAAGTACAACACAGATGTAAAGTCAAAATATGTAAAAAAGGCAATAGAACAGTTTCAAGAAGAAATAAGCTTCATAGTCAATGATTGGAAACTTGAAGAAGACAATCTTGTTGATATAACAGCTGATATGTCTGACATTGAAGGATTAAGTCCTCAAGAAAATAAAGAACTTCGGGGTGTGTTGAGTCCAACAAAAACCACTTCTGGTCGTCTTGGTGATAAAGGAGCTTTACAAATACAAGCTGATCATTGTGGAAAACTACTCAATGAAACAATAGATCAAAGAGACGTCGCGAATAATCCCGAAGAGTTTATAGAATTAGAAGAAAGAGTTGTTGGTCTAAGAGAAGCTAGAGATAGAACAATAAGACAAAAAAGCATAGAAGAAACAAAAGAACAGCAAATTCTAGACCCCACTCCTTTAACTTTTGAAAACGTTTAAGCTAAGAAAAATACTTTGGCTTTAAGTGGTGTTATCATAGCAATCGGTGGAATAATTACTTCAGTCATTATTGGTGGAAGAACTGTAATTCAAAAAGGAGCTAAGGCAACAAGTGCTTTGGGGAAAACCCTTGCAAAAATAGCAAAAGAATTAGGTCCAATCGCAGGTGTTGTTTTAAACTTGTTAAGTACAGCTTTGAAATGGGGGTCAAAAGGAATAAGTTTCTTAGCTAACAATTTATGGATATTAGCATTAGCACTAACTTGGTTTGTTTATGACATGGTTAAAAACAAACGAAGAAAAAAGTAATAAATAAATGGAGACATTAATTCCTGGTTTTAGAAAACTTAAAATGAGTGATATCAAAGGTATTAGAACAAAACATACTATTACGTTTAATCCAAACAAAGCAAATCCTGGAGAAGAAATATACGTGGATATTCCAAAGTTGAAACCTGATACTTGTTTAGTTCCTGGTAGTCTGTGTTTGAAGTTTGATTTTAAAAACAAAAACAACAAGTCTTGGTTTCTTAATAATCTTGGAAAACTGCTTGTGAATAAACTGACTGTAAGTGTTGGAGGAGAGAATGTTTATGATAATAATGGACAAAGTGAACTTGAAGTGTACAAAGACCTCTGGCTACCAGAGTGTGTTCGAGATGAACTTGTAGAATTTGGAATTGCAAATGAAAATACAAGAAAGATCATTTCAGGTTCTAGTGACGGATCAAAAACTGGAGACACTCAAAAGTCTCAGATGCTTTGATGCAAACTGTTCATGGAACAAAGCAGAAGAATAAACTTGATAAAATTATAGGAGATCATGGGTTGTTTGCTCCTTATGGAATGAGTCATAATTTTCAGTTTAAAATCACATTGCCTGAGGCTAAAAATATCATGGTAGCACAGACTGGAGGAAGTGTTGAAGCATACACTTTGGAAAATATTGAACTCGAATATGAGACGATTGAAAATGAAGACCTAGCCAACCAAGCTTTGTCTGGATACGACTATGGTAGAAGTATAAGTTTTGAACATGCAACTTTGATAAAAACTTTGGAGTGGGAACAATCTAGTACTCTAGAGAATGAAACTATTAATCTTCCAAGAAAAAGCATGGGAGCCATTGTGATATTATTTAAAAATAAGAAAGTGACTGACAGTGAAGAATACTTATATCCTAATATAGAATCGGTAAAAGTCACAATTGAAAGAGTTCCAAACCAAGTTTATAGTCAAGGAATTCAAAAAGAAGACTTGTATTCTGAAGCAGTAAGATTCTTTGGAAATCAAGATCTTAAAAATATGACGATTAGAAAATTCTTTAAAGACAAGTTCGCTCTAGTGATTGACTTCAGAACAATAAGTGATAAGAATTTTGTTGGCTCTGGGAAGAAACTTGTGAATACTCCAAACGGAGTACTACTTGAAATTGTTAAAAAAGCTACGTCAGCAAATATTCTTTGTAAGATATTTGTCATTAGTGATGGACTGCTTAATTTCAAAAATAAAGTCATTGAAAATGTATAATACTAGAAACGTGGGTCTAAACACGTTTGGTTTTAGTTTTGTAAACTTTCAAAAGTTTACGAAACTTTTTTTAATTTACTCAATTTTGTAATTATAGGGATGTCTTAAATTGATGTCTAACTTTGAAAACTTGATATTTTTTAACTTTTTTATAATGTTTTGTTTTTCCTTTTTAGACACATCTCCTAGATAGTCATCAAATAATATATTCATATCTTTTTTTTATTTGGATTATAAAGTGAAATAAGTCTAGAAATATTTTCTCTATAAGGTTTTGCAATAGAAGTAAGTTGTTGAGTGATTACAATCATACTTAAGCCAAAATGTCTGGCAGAAAATGCAAGATTAACAAGTTCTGAAGTCCTGTTTTTTACAAATTTTCCTGAAGCACAATCATCCAAAATAATAAGTGAATTTGTACCTTTGGAAAACTCAACAATTTGTTTTAAAAATCCTTCTACAAATTCTTGATCACAACTTATGACAATAAATTTCTCATCTTTCTCGTAGTCCCAGTTTTGATAGGTTCTGTTCCATTCGTAAGTTGGACAAATAAGAAAAATATAACCAAAATAACCTAAATAGTCCTGTTCTAATAATTTAAGAAGATAATGAGTTTTTCCACAACAAGTCGATCCGACAATAATCATATTAAACGGTGATTTTGTGTTGTCTGTTTCAGGAGGTATAAACTGCTTTGTATTATTAGAAATCTCATTCAAAATCCCTATATCTTTACTCGTTTGTTTGTTGGTTCTGTTTGTAATTTTGTTGCTCATTTATTTTACTTTTTTCAGTTGTGTTTGTGACGTCATCAGTTTGGCTTGAGTTCATTTTCTTTTGGATAACATGTTTTCCCACAATAAGTCCTCCTGAAAGAACTCCAATCAAAGGAATGTAAGGTGTAACATATTCCATAATTAATTTTATATCTTGACGAAATGGTTTAGATTCTATAAGTTCTATTCCTAATTCTGTAGAACTATCCACAAGTTAAAGATATTCCAAAAATTCAGCGAATTTTCCAACAACCGTATCTGTTAACATTTCATTGGTTTCTTGTAATTGTTTTCTTTGATAATCTTTATAAATTTTTTCTAATGTCTCATAACTAGCTTTTTTAATATAACTTTGTGAGTAAGGTTTCCATCAGATCGAACAAGTTCTTTTGATTCAGAAAGTTTCAAAAGTTTGTCACGTAATAGTGCTTGTTCTTGAGATTTCATTTATTTTATATGTTTTTTACTTTTATACATGAGTCCAAGATCATTTTTAACCAATCACAATTTAGAATTTAGGAGCGAGTTTGAGCGTGTTTGAATAGAAATTTCTAGATCTAGGCGTGTTTGGACATGTTTGCACGGATTTGAAAAATTAAAACTTTTGAACATACTCAGCTTGGTAACCAGGCAATCATTTTGTGCTAGAACCCCCCTTTTCACTCTACTGATTTGCACTAAAATTTTGGCAAGTGTGAACGCTAACGAAATCGTATCGAAATTCTAGCCGGAACAGTGTGAACAGATGAGGAACGTTGCGTTATTATTTCATTCCGGCATAGTGTGAACGTATAGTCTAATTATCACAATATTTCCGTTAATTGATTAAAAAGCTGGGATCTTAACTTCTCATCTGTATGATTAAAACAAGTATCATCAAAAACGAATTTGTTTGTAATCATAATAGTATGAATTTTGCAGCAATTTTGTGATTTTTACAATTTTGTTAGATGTCTCAAATATAATGTGCAGTCAGTTTATAGTGCAGCGATAAACAGAAAACGTATACTCCTTTCAGTGTACTCCGATTATGATTGGAGAAACGGCAAAAATGCTTTTAGTCGTTTTATTTTTGATTAACATTTATAGCATTTACCCATTTGACGATATTGTGGTCAGATGTTCAGAGAGGCGCCAAAATAAAAGGTTTGCAATATGTACGTTTGTGATAATTAGGTCCAATATACTGTGTTCACGCGTTGGAGTATTAACAATTTGTTGCTATATGACGGCATAAAATATTGCTGACTTTCAAGTTGTTAAAATCAGCCGGAATAACAACAGCTCAGTTCGGATGAATGGAGTTGATCCGATGAATAACAAATGAATCTGTTAAGGACGCTGCGCCACTGCCATTGATCCACGCCAGTTTTCGTGCAAGGGACACCCAACTACAAACGCACTAATACATATGCTACAACTCGTCTATGAAGCGCTTGATAATGGGAATGCTGGGGCTCGTATTTTCTTTGCAGATTTTAGTAAACGTTTCGACCTTATTGACCACAACATACTCATGCAGGAACTGATGAAACTGAACATCCACTCTGCCTTGCTTAATTGGAGTAACGCCTGCCTAGCTAATACGAAACAGGCCGTAAGAATAAGTGGAACTTTATCAGATTGGAAATCTCTGAATGGTGCTAAACCTCAAGGGACTAGACTTGGTATTATTCTCCTGAATCTCCTCTCAGTTATGACAAACAATTTTACATCTAATAAGATTGTAAATAATAATAATAAATATACATGGTGTATCCTCAAAACGAATAGTGAAATTTTACATCTGATTGGCATTTAAGAACAAAGTATGTTGATGATACATCTGCGCTGGAAATTATCCCTAGGAATTCGATACACAAATTTTCTATTGACCAACCAAATACAGTATATGGGATATTTGCTGATTAAAGAAAAATGTACGCAATTTTTCGTGAAATTTGATCTGTGCCAACTTGGACAGGGACATACAAAGTGGAAGAGGGGGGCCATCCCCCCCCCGAAAATTTACAACAGAATTACCAGATTTACCAAGGTTTAATCATGAAAAAGAAATTATGTGTTAATTAACTGAAGATTGTATGGAACAAATGCTCTGGTGATTCAACCGCTGTTAACAACTCACTGGTAGAGATAGTCATAAGGTCTCAAAGGATGCATGAACCCCATCGAAAAAGGAAGATAAGCCCTCAAAAGGACGTTTCTGACAAGCTAAAGAGTGTCTAAAAAAAAGTAATCTAACTTTGGCTCGTTATTGTGCGAGAATGACCTGAAAAACGAGTGTAATTTTTTAATATTTAGAAAGATCAGGCTTTTAGCTGTTGAATGACGTGTTTTTTATGACATATGGAGCAAAAATGAGCAAATACGAGTGCGATGAAAAAG
>JAODVM010333546.1:0-11455 GCA_025400095.1 Phenganax marumi
GGTCCATTTCCAACTGGAGAATTTGTTGTTGTTTTAACAGATTACTACTCAAGGTGGCCAGAGGTTAAAATCTTGAAATCAGTGACATCATCAACTATACTTCAGTGGCTCGATTTAGTGTTTGCCATACATGGCTATCCAGAACAGATAAAGTCAGACAATGCATCCTATTTTACATCTCAGGAATTTAGAAAAACACTTAAATCATGGGGAATAAAACTACACACCGTGACAGAGTACTGGCCCCAAGCCAAGGGCCAGGTGGAACGATTCAACCAGGTTCTACTGAAACATGTATTGACATCAAAAGCAAGTAACGAAGATTGGCGTTCCACATTAACGAAAATGCTAAGAAATTATCGGACTACACCACATCGAGCGACTAAAGAAACCCCGGCAAAGCTGTTAATGAATAGAGTATTTTCGAACCAAGATTCCACAACTCCACATAAAGAAGGGAGAAGCAGAGGATGAAGAGTTAAGAAGAACCGACTAAACAGCTAAGCAAAATTACAAGCAATATGCAGATAAGAGGTGAAATGCAAAAGAAAAGGATCTGAAGCCTGGGGACTTCGTATTGGTACAACAGAAGCATAAGAATAAATAAATATTCAACCACCTTTCAACCGATTCCTTTCGAAGTAATTCAAGTTGAAGGATCTGAGATGATCATGAAGGATAGGAATGGAAAGACATTCCGTCGAAACTCGTCACACGTCAAGAAATTTTGGAAACCATCAAAAGGAAATGAGGAACCATATCCAGAAGAAGAAGAATTGGAAGATGCAGTACCACTGCCGGATCAATTGAGCTTAATCCAACTGCACAAGAATCACTACCAAAACTGTCCATAACACAAGCAGAATCTTCATCTCCACTTCAACAGGAAAACGAAATTACCTTCATCAATCCTCCACAGAAGAAACTTCCCTCAACGATTCCCCTCAGAAGATCGGAAAGACTTAGTAAGAAATCAAAAGAAAAACATTGAAAAAAGTAGTAACAAAGCAAACGTTTGGTAGATTAATTTAAACAAAAAAAATTTTTTAGATATAGTAAACTTAGATATAGCAAATTTAGAGATATCAAATTTTATAACAATTATTCTAAGAGAAGGAAGGGATGTCATATCCATATAAGGTAGTTATGACACTGTATGCAAATTATAGAAATAGGATATTTAAGTAAAATCGCATGTGCTTTAAGATTAGATTGCCTTGTAATAGGAGAATGAAATTAAGCAAAATATATGTAGAACCCAATATCACAATCATTCCACGTTTTGTGATCAACCATTTCCCCGTCTCCATTTTCTACAACCGCTTATCTGCTAGGTTCTTGTAGTAGTTCATAACAGCACACGCTTTATGAAAATCTTTCTGACCTTGTAGCACAAATATACCGAAAGCAATTGTTTCATATCTACTACTATGAGTTGTAGGAAACATATGATATCTACAGCTTCAAGCATCCATGTGAAGACATTCTGTTATGTAAGTCTCGTACTTCTCGCAATTCAACACTTCCAAATTAATCGATGTAACATTGAGTGTTTGAAGAATATCGTTTTCAATAGTTCCACCTTTGTAGGCCACAAATGCTGTTGGGGTATTAAAATGTTTTTTAAAAAAACATGATTTCATTTTCGTTAAAAAAATTTATAATGCTTATAATCAGTAATCCGTGCAATCAGTAATCCTTATAATATGCTTATAATCAGTAATCCGTGCAGATGTTTTATTTGGTAATTAACGACACGATCTTTTTGCAACCATTTTTTGTAGTATGCTTGGTATGTATAGCATATACCTGATTTAATTTCAAATACTGACACCTCACACACTATTTTTTCAGTTGTTAATTGTATGGCACTCACAATCCAATACATGGGTAATTCTTTTGAAAATTTCCTCATGTCTTTCATTAATACATAACACATCTTCTTTCTTTAACTTATTGCTTTGACGATTAAATAATTCATATTCAAAGCATAAAAAAGGTAGGTTTAAAGACAACAAACCCATTACATTTACAACCATAAAACACGTAACAAACCCTTACACATCAGTTAAAGTAATGGATGGTGTGACAAACGAACAGCTTCATATCATAGTGAAAAACCAAGCATGCATAATCGAAGGGTATCAAAACATTCTGAATGGTCAAGAGCAAATGATAGAGAAACTCATAGAGAAACTAGACGCTAGTAAAAAAGCACGAAAAATATTAGAAAGAAAATGTTTTGAAACTAATGAATAAAGCATTATGTGTCTCATCTATCTTCGACTGTTAATCATTTCTGCTTCAGCATTTGCATTTAAGCCACACTCTTTCAACTCATCTATCATCATGCATTATCATGTGTTATCATATCATGTGTTATCACCCGCTCATCTATCATCATGTGTTAATCATTTTCGCTCTATGTGCTTGTATTTAACCCCTGCATCTGTGTCTGCTCAATGTTCTGCTCTGCATCTGCTCTACACCTGCTCTGCATCTGCGTTTGTACCTACTCTACGTTCTGCTCTGCATCCCTGTTCTGTGTGTACATCTCCTGCAATATTGTCAGTCACGTTTCCAAAACAACATCCGAAAAATCTGTTTAAGTTGAGTTGTTTGAAGGATATCATAAATTTAAATTCTCACGCCAACATTGCGAACATCCCGTACCGCACTTCGCTACAATGGACGAGGGATTTTGATGTAAAAGAAGTGAGAATGGCTATGTTAGAGAGAAAGGGGTGTGATTTTTTTTTCCACATTATGAAATGTGGAGATATAGTATATGTAGTAACAGAAAAACAGTTGGAAGGTTTAAATCTACTGTGTGAAGAACGCGGACCGTATCCCTACATTTATTTGTTGGATAAAAAATGGAAGATAGTTTTGTCAACAAGAGAATGTGGAACGCTGTAGACTTCATATTTAGTGTAGGGTGCAAAATCATAAGTAAATATGAAGAGATGATGTTAGAAAAAAAACAAGAAAAAATAATGCGAAAATTTGAGGGGTTCGAGTACATTGGTGATGATGATGACGATGACTACGACTACCAATGTGAAACACGTTTTTTCAAATTATATTTAAAGAATATTAACGAGCTTATAACTATTTATTGTAAATATATATGGAAAACGACAGGTGATTCATCTTACTTAAATTTTTTTACATTAATTAATTATTTAAAAGGAGTAGAACCGTATTTTCTTTCATAATGATGTCTATAACAATCACAACAATATTGTTGAGTTTTTTTTTGTATAACCACACACACATCTCCATTCTTCATCATCTTCTCCTTCATTCATTTTTTCCCCACTCATTTTTTCTTCATTGATGTGGTAATCAGGTGTGCATGTGACTTCTTTTTTTCCGATAGCTTTCACTTTTTCTCTTTCTCTTTCTCTATAAACAACACGTGCAACCTCTTCGGGAACCTCAATTTGTGATTTGTAAAAAAAAATACCTTGACCATTAGCATTATACATAGTCCAGTGCATGTCCACTGTCGCTTTAACTGTTTTACCACATGTGCCAACTATTAAACCAGCCATTACCACCTTCTATAAACTAGTTTTTCCAATTCACTTAGATCAGCAAATGGTACTTCAAGTCTCTCAGACTCTACCGAAGTATTCACAATGTATTCGTCAGTTTCCTCCCACAAACGTTTTAACACATCACTATCGCGAATGATAACTTCGTGAATTTCGGGTCTTAATATAGGTTCACCAAAAACCTTTTTAAAATCAACTAATTATATTTTTTCCGTAAAATAACAGCCGTTGTAATAAACCCACTCTAATTGTAAAAATTTTACTTCTTCAGAACACATAGCATTAAATTTTTACACTCATATACTCTAGACAGTCTATAACTATATTGCTATCAACTAAAACAGGAGCTCTATTTATACTCGTCCACAAATGTTCGATTAATAAAGGGTGGGTGCTACCGTCAATTTTATATTTAAACGTTTCTGGTCCGCCAACATAATATCGTATATTTTCAACACCACAATAAGCGTCTAAAAAACACATAAAATCGATAAATCTATTAACTTCAGATAAAACTAAATTGTTTCCGAGTATCAGTACAATTGTATATAAAAGTCTTTCTCTTGAATTATCATATCTTTGTCTTCTTTACACAAGTACACACTTTTACAACAATAGCCACGATCACCAATATCACCAATATCAAACCAATACACCATTAACAACAACTAACGTCTTTCTTATTGGTTTCTTGATCAAAGAGTAGTTTATTCATCATTAAAATCCATATTTAAGTAAAAGTGATACAGCGAGGGTAAAAATGCACACAATAGTAGTGAAACAAAGCAAGCAAGCAATAAAAATCCATACATAACCCTCTTCTTTATCCATTCACTTAGTGTAATATTCAACGACAACTATTATAATATATATTAAACAAACCAAACTAGTATAAACTATTAAACAAACCAAAGCAGTGAAACATACAAACAAAAATCCTTATCTACTCAATTCATTTTACGGGTATGCTTGTTGCATCTACTTTTATATCTCGCTAATAAAAAAGCGAAAGTGTATAATCAGATTAACATGTAAAATAGCTGATAAAAAAGTGAAAGTAAATAATCAAGAACTTAAACAGTGCAAAAATCGCTAAAGCCATAATGTCATAATCCGGTTTCCCTATAGTGTCGTTATAGCATTGCACATCCAATGCGCCATCAATCATTTCACAAAGTTTGGAACAATGCTGCAAAAATTTCCAACATTTCTCTCAACCATATATCACAATCATTCCATAATCATCAAAAGCACCGTCCTCAAGAAATATATTAACAAAATCATATTCTTCAGGAAAATAATCAAGAAAGTCTTTTGTCATGCAAACAAATTCTATTTTGTGTAAAACACTGTCAGTAGTATATAAGCGAGTGCGCACCATCATCTGCATTCACACTTTTTCGTCTGCGTCTGCTACAATAAACTTTAACATGCGTATTGCACCATCATAGATCCAACCATATTTAGCTTTATAATCATCTCGTACAATCTTGATGCAAAATAGCTGATAAAAAAGTAAAAGTAAATAATCAAGAACTTAATGAACACAAAATTCACTAAAAGCCATAATGTCATAATCCGGTTCCCGGTTGTCGATTGGAACTAGTATATAAGCGAGCGCGCACCATCTCCACATTTGCATTCACAGTTTTCAAAAAACTTCTACGTCTGCGACAGCTACAATAAACTTTAGCATGTGTATTACACCATCATAGATGCGGTCATATTCAGCTTTATAATTGTCTCGTATAATCTTGATAGATGCATCGTCTTTTATAGCATAATACAAATTGTACACAATATCACTGTCTAAAACTTCGTAACTAAACACAAAGTCGTAGGGTGTAAAATTAAAATCTTCATCAAATATTTTTTTCATAATTTTGCAAAAATCATGCCATGAAATTACTTGTATAAAGTATTCATGAAACATCCAGTGCTTATCCCATTTTAAATACACTACATGTTCATCATCTACATGTACTTTCAGACTATCATCATCGCTTGCTGACGAATTGTATGATGCAGAATCATACACAGAATCATGTTCAGATCATATTCAAACATTTTCGTTTCTTTTCTGTTCATTTATGTTTGCAAACTGAATGCAACCGTGCACAACTGCATGTGTATATATAGAACAATAAACTTCTTTGTTTTTTAAGTCAACATATTTTATTCATTTTTACGAGTATTTACAATGTCTCAATTTTTTGCTCCAAATTCACAGTGTTTTCAAAAATTAAAACTTTATTTTTCACCACCTTAAGATAACTAACAACAAGTTGTGTGTAATCATTTATAACAACAATACTGTCACAATAAAAGTTAATAAATTCATAAGATATAGATGTAACCTTCTCATTCGGTGTAAGAATAACACATCAAAATTCACCAACAGTATCATTCATAGCAAGTTCATCGAATCATTCATTAAATTTTTTTATACACTTCTCGTAATTCTAAATTACTTCTAGATATCATAATATTTTTTCATCAAGTCGTGCACTTCACAAAGATCGCCGTCGACCAACATCCACAAACACAACATGCCATACTTCTCCCGCTGTAGATTTTCCTTTGCAACATTCATCATATCTTGCTCATAATTGAAGGCACGACATCCTACTTCTTTTCCCTTGTACTTCAGATAATCTTTACGAGCGTCTTCTAGCATCGCATTCATATCCATCTTTACCACCATCTTTCAATCTGTAAGAGAGTCTGAGCTTTTATTATCAAAAAAAAACAAAAAATAGAAAGAACCTCAAACGCTCTTACCCTAGTAAGTTCTAGTATTTTTCAATCTGTAAGAGAAACTAACAGAATTGCAACTAGCAAATGCAAGCTGCAAGTTCAGTTCCTCTTTCCACTTCCAAATATAGAATCCAACAACAAGGAAAAGGAGCAATGTGGTACAAATAACAGTAAAACAAGCGAAATGTTTAGTATCTAGATCGTCCAAAGTATAAGTACACATAAAATTATCTTATCCCAGCGACGGGACTCGAACCCGCATTCTTCAGAACTACAGTCTGACGCGGTAACCTCTCCGCCACACTGGCTTAACTTATATAACACATCATTAAATCATGCTTTAATTTATACTTTCGCCTTTCTTCCGCACATTAAAAAACAGTCAAAAATTAGTCAAAATAAAATTCCATAAAATTCCATCTAAATTTCCTTTATTTCCCTCACCTTTTACGCTATATAATGAGCGAAAACTATCGTGTATGAGCAAGCATGATGGATAGATTTGTACAGGCGTTACGTGGCGAACTGGCGAATGATGATAAACTATTTTTCAAAGAAGATTTGGAAAAAGAGGGTATTTGTATTAAATGTGGGAGATGTTTTCATGAATTTTTAGACAGAGAATTCGTGCACTTAGAAAAAGAAGCACGCCTCATCATGAAATTGTTAATCGTAGCATCGCACGATGTTATCAGCATTTACATTGATCACAATGAGAAATTGTATCATGCCGTTAAGACGGCTGAAGTTTGTTTTGGTACGGAGGTGGGAAAAAAGAAAACACAACTCGTTGGTTGGGGTACGATGATGCTCTCATCGATAGAGATGTGCACAACGCGTACGAGGAAATGTTAAATATTGGTTTATTCCAAAGCATATGCGGTTTACTTCGTCTCGTTTCTGAATCAGTCATGCTAATCAGATATTTTGGACTCGATAACATTGTAATGCATCAAAAAACTATAACAAAGATGATAGTAAATTTTTACGCATTTTGTTGGAGTAAAAAAGAGACTGGGAGATTTGTGAATACAGGTACAAGCACACACTTTACCCCATTAATGACAAGAAAGAATGCAAATGGTATCAAAGATTAATCGATGCATTATCTCCGAATAATATTGCTGATGTCTTTCCACCTGTTATGCATCAAAACAAGAATCGGTTGATGAACACGTCAGATGTGATTAAACACCCCGCTTTGACAGATCCAAAATATGTACATAACATTTTGCTTGTTTACTCATCAATAAATAGAAAGTCTTACATAATTTTATTCCTTTTTAGGTAGCAAAAATATGTTTAAAAAAGCGAAAGTATAAATAATTACATTTAAATTGTATTTTTAGATCTCAATGGTTTAATTGAAAACGGTCGTTTTATATATGCTATCAGAAAGTTGAGTGATAAATACCAGTTACAACCCAGTTACAAATCAGTTGGTCGTTATCTTCGCTATGTAGCAATGTTTTTAAAAAAAAGGACATCTAGACAATGGCTTTATTCGTGGACGAACGGTATTCTGAAAAGAAAAAATGCAAATGCAAATGTTGCAATATTTATCTTCATCTGTCAGAGAAAGAAACACATGAACTTGATAGTCTTGGTCACAGACACACTCATCGCAGTTATGATGCTTGTTTTCTTAATCACGATGGACACATACTCAAAAGGTTTTCATTATGTAATACAATGTTGCCAAGCATCTTTCCTCCTCGTAAAACATGTCATTATTTAAGAAGGAAATTGTGGTGATATATAGCAGAATTACTGATTAAAGAACGCGAAGATGTGAAAGGCATTATCTCAGAATGTGCACTTAGAAACTATATACCAATATATTATAAAGTGTTGATAGGTATAAATAGTATGCTCAAAAGTCACGCTATACTCAGCAAGTGCAGGTAGTCAACCAAATCAAGTAAAGCAAGGCAAAAAAAGATGGTCAAGATTAACATCAAAATTATTTCTGGTGTTCAAACCCTATTCCTCACCATGGTAGAAATATATCATCAAGATCTTGGCAGTCTCATCGGTGGATATATCCTCAAGAACTATTTCGGAGGAGATAATCTCGCATGGATGGGTCCAATAACTATTAAAGACAAAGACGATATTTACGTTATCTATACTCGTTTAGTATTATATAGATATATCGATAGCAATCAAATTCTACATCATTTTATAAAAAGAATTATTGTTGAATAAATAAAAAAATTCCATCTAAAAATTCCTTTGCTTTTCCCAAAAATGGAAACACATATTCATATCAAATTTCATTTTAATCTGATTGGTTCATTTTAATTAATGATGTCATATCCTGTTTAACTAAATACATAAAACATTCAACATTTGAATCTCGCGCTCATTCGGCACTACCAAGGCTTTGGATGCGGAGCGTGAACTTACCCTTCCCCAATCCCCTCCACTCTTGATTCTTCTTATATATAAATATTAACCAACACACCAATCTATCAAATTACCCCACCCTACCAAACAAAAATACCTTATTACATCATCTCATTTTTTCTGCGGGGGACCTGGAAACAAATGATGACGTATTTTCTTTCATTTATTCCCTATTACCAAATATGGAATAAATTCATCAAAACACATTCTTTACATTTTTATATACTTACTATTACAAAAACGGGTCTGCCCGGAAAATTTCAACACTTTTCTGATTTAACAAATATATTTTCAGTAATTCTCTTAACTATCTCATACTAAAAAAAAACAAGTTCATGCTCCCCCTTCAAAATATAGTATAGTATATATATATATTGTACTACTGAGCTTGATGAAATTAAGTGTCAAAGTGAAAGCATGATATTTGCGAAGATCCTTAATCGACTTTGCGAAGGTAATCATACTCCATCGGATCTTGAAAAACGGAAAGAAAGATGTGTTGATGAAAGTGATTGTCCCTCAGAAGCACCACGGTTATTTATTCAAAATGCGTTAGTCGATGAGTATAACGATAGAATTTACCAGCCTTTCAATAGTGTCAATAAATATACAATCAAGGCACAAGATAATGTCATTGGAGCATGTTCTGATAAAATCAGAGAAAAAATAATGAGGCAAATACCTTATGTACCTTTAAAAAATTCCAAACAGTTGGCTCATAAACTAAATACAGCTGTCGGACAATGAACACAAATTGCAATAAATATACGCACTGATGATGGTCTGACAAACAGCGTGACTAATGTGATTAAACGTATTCAACTGATTAATGATAGCAAACCATCAGGCCTTATCTGGGTTCAGTTTCATTGCGAGGATGTTGGCAAGAAAACCAGAGAGGAAAACAGAAACCTGTTTACAAGTGGTCTACCTCATTCATGAACACCAATTAAGCCAGTTACAACCCAATTTGCTGTAGGTAAAACAAAGTCTGCTCAATTTATAAGAAAGCAGTTTCCTTTAAGACCAGCGTTGGCTAAAACTGTTCATAGATCACAAGGTGATACTCAGTCACAAATAGTTGTTAATTTGAACACCAGAAAGGCAATCCCTCATATACATTACATCGCACTGAGCTGAGTAACAACGATAGAAAGATTGTATATAACTAATTTTTGCGAAAATAAAATATCGGTTGATCCCAAAGTTGTGAAAAAAATGAAATTGCTTAGAAATGACTATAAGTTAAACCTTTGCTTTACCCCTTTGTACATGTTAAATCAAAATGATTTGAAGATGTGTTATCTAAATGCATGATCTTTGCACAATCACATGGAGGATATACGAAAAGATTTAAATTATTCATCTGCTGACATCTTCATATTTGCTGAAACGCGATTTAGTCCACGAGATAACGATGAAATATA
This sequence comes from Phenganax marumi, assembly GCA_025400095.1. Classification (NCBI taxonomy): domain Eukaryota; kingdom Metazoa; phylum Cnidaria; class Anthozoa; order Malacalcyonacea; family Clavulariidae; genus Phenganax; species Phenganax marumi. Next base: position 10,154 of record JAODVM010333546.1, read on the forward strand.
CGAAATTGAAGGCTACGCTCTATTCAGAAATGATGATACTTCAAATAGTAACCGTCCACATCATGCAACTGATGTTTATTGGAAAGTTCCATTGTTAAATGGATTCCCTTGTGCAAGAAATTCTAATGATGTCGAGATCATGATCATGAAAACAGAGCATTGTCCAGACTTAATTATAGTTGGAATATACAGATCTCCAGCAGTTGCTCTCTCCCGTCTCTATGCAGCACTTCATTCTATCTTTGACGTAAATCCTTCTGCTTGGATTATAGTAATGGGAGATTTTAATATTAACTGGTTCGATGAAGTGCAAAGAAGGTCATTGCACAGCCTTATAACCAATGAATATGGCCTGGAGCAATTAATATCAAGCTCTGCCACTGATAATGAACCTTAATTGATCATTTATATTCAAATGTCATTGAAAACGAAATTCGTGTTGGTACTCTTGAAACATACTTCAGCGATCATAAAGAAATCTGGGCTTCTGTAAAGAAAAGAGAGTAAAATAATAACCATTGTACTAGCATGGCAAGTGAGTAACGGCCATAGCTTATTGACATGTATCTCATTTGGTAAGTTAAGTGTTTTATTTTGCAAACATTCTTCTTTGTTGGTTTTGTTGTTTTCTTATGTACTTATATTATCTTATTTTTACATTTTAGTGGCGTAACATCAACACTATCCTGAAATACAATAAGGTTGAGGTAAGTCTCAATTGACAGATTTTATTTCTGAATTTTATTCAAAAGTACTAGAAGATCAATAGATGAGCTAAGCCAAGAAGAGTATTTATAACGATTTTCACATATTCTGTACATTTTTAGGTCAATAGCAGTCAGGAAGATAATGTACACTTCCAATTTATTCAGAAGTGCAATAATTTTGAGGTGAGTGTCAATTGATCGTTATTTATTTGTGATTTTAATTCAAGAGAATGCAAGGTCCTCAACGAGTGAATGCAAGAAAAGATTTTTTTTTTCTAATATTCATTCACCTTTTATGCATAATAGGTCAATAACAGTGATGAAGTTATTGTATGTCAATAAATAATGGTATCAATGTATGTGAATATCATGAATATCAAAAACATCCTGACAACAAAGAATCAAGCTGAACAAAAAATTGTAAGAATGTCACCTGCGTCGTCGTTTAGTAACAGGCAGTTTTTAAGGATTTGCAAAGCAAAATCCTTTATGTCGTCGTCTGTGTAAGTGAGTAAGTGAGTAAGTAAGTAAGTAACAATAGAATGGCGATTAGTTCCGACGACTCACATTCTCGTAAGCGTTCGGAAAGTCATAT
>JAODVM010333657.1:0-11454 GCA_025400095.1 Phenganax marumi
TATCCATTTAATGAAAGAATTGGGCCCCAAACATTTGGATGATTCCTAACTGATGTGAGAAGGTTGCACGATTTTAAGCCTTCTTCTAACTGCATAACCTGAGGCATGTAAGACAAAAGCCGGTTTTTGACACAGATTGACGACCTATGAATATAGAAATAATTTGGTCTAAGCAGTCAATCAAAATCATCTTTTACTACCGATGGAATCAATATTCCTATGTACTGCAAAGTTTTTTTAATGTCACGTTAAGTACCCTTAAGCCCGTTCTCCACTACACGAATTTGTTGGCGCGAAGAAGAAATCTGGCAACGTGATTGGCTCGTTTTTGACTTTTTCGCGGCAAATTATTTCGCTAGCCAATCACGTTGCCAGATTTCGTCTTCGCACAAACAAATTCGCATAGTGGAGAACGGGCTTTAATTCTGCACACGATTGGCACGACGTCTGAATCAAAAAGACACTGTGCTTAATATTACGCATGGCCAAGGCGTGTCTCACGCCTGATTGAGACGTGTTTCACTCCTAAAGCACACGCTGATTCAGACTACCATGCTTCACACGAGCTGTGCATATTGCCATTGCACTAAATAATACTAAATACGTGTACGTCATTTTCCCGGAATTCAAATAAGTAGCAACAGCGCGTGATGTGAAGGTGGCACGGATCATGAACGCACGCCTGCTTAAATCAAACAGTGAAGTTTGTCTAAATGAGTCAAGTGAAATAGCAGTTAAGTTCAGCACATGAATAGCACAGCGTCTAAACCAGGCCTTACTGAATAATAGCAGATACACTAAGTGTAGTTTCCCAGTGAGGCAGTCCCTTATATTCAACTTCTTGAAGGATGTCCATTCCTTGGTCAGATGTTAAAATATCTCTAACTCTTTCATCATCTTCAGCTGTTTTCAACTGTAAGATATTATAATAATGTAATATAATTATGCTTCACGTGATAAAAATTATTATTTTTTTATAATTTTGAAACGAGAATAGACGAAAATGGTTATATGATAACATTTTATTGTGTTGTTCAGAAGGGATGCGGGCTATGCGATAACATACCGTTTGCTAGAAATTATGTTAACTTTTCCCCATACATCTATGATTATTCTTGCAATACATCTGCAGATCCTGTTGATTGTTGTGGGTATCGGCAGTATGTTTTTGAGGATCGGCAAAATGATTTGGTAGTGAAACAATTAGTCAATTTTATTATGAAACAACATGACAGTGTTTGGATTGCGCATAATGGTGGACGTTTTGATTCTATTTTTTTGCTTTGTTATTTTGTAACTGTTGCGAATATCGAACCCCAAGTAATGATGAATGGCAACCAAACACTAACAATGACCATAAATGAGAACAATTCATGTTTCTTTGATGGTTATTTATTTTTAAGAATGAAACTAGCACAATCTCCAAAAGCTTTGGGGATAGAAAATATATGTAAGGACTACCATCTGTACAAATTTACAAATTTGGATTATGTTGGACCGATGGTGTCTACAGATTATTTTGATATTCCACCAGAGGAATATGAGACATTTAAGCAATGGTATGATGAGCAATGTAAAAAAACGTTTATATTTTGTAATGCGATTTATTACTAGTGCTGATTGGATGTGAACATATTGAGGCACGGATGTCTAATATTTTCTCGATTGATTTTTGAGATAACAAATGTTTCACCCTTTTACGATAAATCATGTTCTACCATAGCCTCTTTGGCTTTAAAAATATTTCTTACAATTTTTCTACAAAAGGAAACAATAGCTCAACTTCCTGCTAGTGGTATCGCGGAAATGTAAACAAAGGTCTGATTGCACTTTGTTGGTTAAATGAGGTTGAGAATAATTTAAGAAGGGAAAGCTATAGTCTGGAGAGTCATTTATCAAAACATGGTGAATGTAAAATTTTAGGGCGTTTTGTTGATGGTTTTTGTGAGGAAACAACTATGGTGTATCAATTTTTTGGTTGCTTTTATCATGGTTGTAGTACGTGTTATAATAATGATGATTATAATAGTGTTTTAGGCAAAAATTTTTTTCATGTCAGGAAAAAACATTGTATTTTGTAGACAGATGAAAAAAGATGGTTTATAATGTTGTTTGTACTTGGGAATGCGAATATTTAAGTAATACGCATTATACAAATACTGAATTGAACAGAAAAATATGTGAATTTTTTTAACTATTACATTTGGATCCACGCGATGCATTGTTTGGCGGTCGTTTATCACCTGCACGTTTTTTTGGACATCAACATTGAGCTCTAAAGCCCATTACATAGATTTCTGTTCATTGTATCCCTATGTCCAGAAAAAAATTATTTTCCTGCAGGTCATCCAACTACATAGTATCGAGGTGAATGTGATTCCATAAATATAAAGAATATATTTGGTCTTATCAAATGCATGGTTTTACCAGCTTATACTTTCCTGCTTCACCAACACACGTTAATGGTAAATTGTTTTTACCTCTATGTCTGTCTTGTGCACATGCTAAATGTACTACGTGTTTGCATGAGGAAAGTGAACGTTATATTCACAGTATGTGGACAAGCATGAAGGTTCATGAAGCTGTGAAATGTGGATACAACATCATACAGATGCATGAGATTTATCATTATTCGACGATTGATAAGATATTTTCCAATTATGTGAATACATTTATGAAAATCAAACAAGAAAGTAGTGGTGTTCCTGAACATTGTTATGATAAGGAGGGTAAAATATATGATAAGAAATTGTTAGAATTTGTTAAAGATTACAATGAACATGAGGGTGTTCAATTAGATGTCGAACAAATTCAACATAATCCCAGTAAACGCACCGCGATGAAAGCATTATTGAATTTGTTTTGGTGTAGATTAGCTCAAAATGACAATAATACAGTAGTTTCTTTCATTAACAACTTGTATGATTTGCAAGTTTTAACGAATGATAAAACATTGGAGCTTACCTATTTAGATTTTATAAGCGCTGATGTTGTACATACATTGAATAAGAAAACATTGAATACGTAATGACTTTAAAAAACCGAAATGTTGTTATAGCAGCTTTTGTAACAAGCTATGCATGATTAGAATTATTTAAAATATTGAATAAATTGAAAGAACGAGTAATATATTATAATACTGATTTGATTATTTATGTTTGTAAAAATGATATCAATGCAGTGATAGAAACTGGAGATTATTTAGGTGAACTTACTAATGAATTAGATAAGGACGATTGGATTTGTCATTTTTGTAGTTCTGGTCCCAAATCATATGCTTATATTACCAAGAAAAATAAGAAAGTTATTCACATAAAAGGATTTACGTTAAAAGGAGAGGGTAGAGAAAAAATAACTTTTGATTCGATTCAAACTTTTGTAAAAGACTGCAGTCAAATTATTGAAATAGTCTACAAAGATAAGCTTATGCATACTAATCAACAAAATATAGTTGTTAGCGATGGAATGAACAAATTTCAATTTACATTTGACAAATTAATTATTCTGCCGAATTTTTCTTCCATACCATAGGATATCGAGTTTGAAAACATTTGGATGGTTGAAGGTATGCTGAAAAATCTTTTTGCAAATTTTCCTAAGCAAATCTGATTTTCTTTGAAAACTGTCTTTGATTTTGCACCATGTTTCATTAAACACTTGATGATATTTAAAGAACCACCTTTAGAAACTTTCTTCATCGTATCTTCTTTGTTATTTCAAAGGGTGTTTGTTGTATCTGAAAGTATTTTGGAGTACAAAAGGATTGTTGTTGACCTGGAAATTTTTTTGTTAACAAAGTTCTTCATTTTTATAAAATTTTCTTTTTATATATTATCTTTTTATATATTTGCGCACTATTCCCTAAATGTTTCATATGTTCGAATATCAAGAACATGTGTGCATGTTTCATATCAAGTTTCTTCCACTCAAGTGGTTCTTGTTTTCCTTTCCTTTTTTTGAATGTATCTGCAAAATTGAGTTTCCTTCATGCTCAAGGTTTTCATTTTTTTTGAACGCAGAATGAGTTTCCCCAGTGTTTCCATTTTGTAAATAAAATAATACGTCCTGGTTCTTCATTGGCAAAATTGAATCTTCTTAGTTTCATAATTTCTTATACCGTTGTATAAAAGTAGGTTTTTTTGCAAACTACTGTTTTTTTGTAAACTCCTTTCTTATTGTAAATTGTTGCACTAACATCTTTCAGCTATACCATTCCAGTTATTCTGTTTTGTAGATTATTCTGTTTTGTAGACAAAAGTCTACACAGCTTGCTTGTAAATTTTTGCCTTATGATTAAAAAGCTTTTTAATGATAATACATTTTTTCGTCTGGAGTTTTGCATGTTAGGGATGAAGTTTCGTTTTCATTTTTACTTCCATTTGCAAAATTTCTTTCCTTTTTTTTGTCTGGCTGTTCATATGTAAAACAAATAAACAATTTGTTTAGCACATCGATTTTTTTTTTCTCCACTTATTGATCTGAAAATATTTGCTATTTCTTTCACAAGTTTTTTTAGCACATGATTTCTTTTCCTATGACATGTCGGACATGTTTCTTTGACTCGAGTTTTTCTAATTTATATGTATTGCATTGCATCCTGTAACTTTTTTTGCCTTTTTCTTTGTTTGCATTACAAGCATACACAATTTCATTAATCCATTATTTCTTGCACTGGAGTTGTTTTTGGTTATATTAATTTCTTTGTACTTGCATTTTTAACATTTGATTTTTTCAAAATTTCCAAGTTTTTTTTTCTTTCAATGGCATAAAACCTCCTTGCACCATATCTTCAATGCAATGGCTTCATTTATTTTTTTTCTTTCAATTGCAAATTCAACATATTTCTTGCAATGCTTTGTGATTTGTATTCTATGAATTTTTGCATTTCAAGTTTTTTAAATTTTTTTTTTCAAACAAAATGGTTGCAAGATTCAACTATTATGTTGTCATAGCTTTGTTAAAATCTTCTTGACTTTTTTTGATACCGTCTCTTCCATACGATAATTTTTGGCATTTGTATTTAAAACTTTTTTTTACTTTTTTACCATTTGCAACCACAACATTTATCCGGTTCACAGCTTTACCAACTCTGTAATTCATTTTTCCTTTTTCATCTTTTCATATTTTGCACAATTGATTTTTTTTGACAGAATTGTTGCACTTTACTTTGATTAAACAGTTCTGTTGTTATAGCTTTGTTAAAAAATTTTATATGATCAATTTTTGACATTTGTGTTTCAAACTTTCACCCACAACATTCATCCAGTTTGTAGTGATGTAAAATGCTCTTCCTTTCTTGTTTTTTCGTATTTTGCAAGATTGATTTTCTTTGACGAAATTGTTGCATTGGAGCTTTTCGCAAATTTTGAGCACAAATGTCTTCTTTGTACAATTAATTTCTTCGACAAAAACTTTGCATAGGTGAAATTTTAGTATATTTGGTATAAGTAACTGGATTTTACAGCAGTTTGTTTTCTTTTATCTTCTGCTGGTGTGTAAAATATTAAAGTGTAGGTTTCAAATTTGTAAGCAATGCTTTGTTGTTTATATCTTTTTTGTCACTTTTTGTAAAAAATGAATGGTTAAATACCTTCGCATCTTTACACAATCCATTGGTTGTTTTTTGTTTGTATTTTTATGCAAATTCATTGTATTTTCCAAAAAAATATGTAGCCAGAACAATTGAGACATTCTTATCCTTTCTTTTATGATCTTTTTTTAATCCTGAAAACGTTTTGGTGATTTGTCTCAATGTTTGCTTTTTCACGTGATCAATTATATCATTAAACATTTCTCTACTTTTTTGCATGCTTTTCGAATTACACTGATTCAAATGATCAATTATAGCATTAAGTATTTTCCATTCTTTGTTTTTCGTATTTGTGTGAATATACTTGTTTGAATTTTTGCATGATCAATTAAAGTATTTAAATCTTTTTTTGCAGGGTTGATTTGTGACATTTTGCATATCGATTATATGATTTTCTTGCATGCGTTTGTTAGTTGTTTGCTTTGCAGTGACACTCTTGTATACGTGTATTCGTAGATTAACTTTGGTTGGCCATTTTCAAATCATTTCGGAATTTCGTTCCTTAAAAAAACATGTGATTGCCTTTCAACTGGCGCCATTTTCCTCAACAGGATCTACGTAGGTTTGTTTTGTTTTCAATTGCAAACTTGCAATGCTTTTGCTCAATTTGCATAAAATGCAAATGTATAAAATGCATGCATAAAATCTCCCTTTTTTCGCCATTGTCTAAAAAAATAAGATCTTTGTGCAAATTTGCTACTCAAAACTGTTAACTCCCCTTTTTCCTTTAAGTCTTTGACTGCACACACACATGACTAGCTTGCTTGGTGATTTGTTTTTGCAGATTTGCATTCATAAACATACGATTTTGATCTGTTGTTTCTATTGATCGTTTATTTTATCATCTTTTTACCTTTTCTGTATGGCATCTTTTTCAGACGATGTTTGATGTGAATGAAATGAATCAATCAAATCACCAATCTTGCATGTTTGATGCTTAAACTTTCCTGACATGTTTTCTGGTGTTTTTTTTGCATCCCGAGTCTAACTGTGAGCTATGTATGTTATAGGCATAGCTAAAGCCTTATAACCATGCAACTTTCACAGTTACCAATCTTTTGCTTAATCTAGTCATTTTGTGTCTCAATTGGGAAATAATTTTGCTTTATTTCACGTGCTATTTCAACCCGCAAATTTTATTTGAAGAGTATTTGGTTATGTTTCATGATTGTGAAATGAAAAAGATATTATTGGAAAGCTAAAAATCTCTTATTTCTCCCTACATAAAAACTAAATTGATTAATTTGATATGTGATGCTTCGCAGCCTGTTGAAGTTTTGTGTCCTGTTTTTGTCAAAACACCATTTATACATAAAGGTCACGGTTGAAAATGGGCAAAGACCTGCATTTTTGCGGGTTGCTTGCAAGAAAAACAAGCACATGAACGAGGAGCACGAAGCGCACAAAAAGAATTTCCTTCATGCAACACCTTGTTGAACTCAGCATTGTTCGCACTCTTAAACCATATGGAAAAATTTGATTTGTTCGTGGCAAGGTGCACGAAGCAACACCTTATTTTCTGACAATGCATTGTGACGTGCCACCACATTTTCCTCTGTATTAGTTTGTATTACATGTTGCTTAAAACCAGCATTTACTTAAAACGATTGTTTAAAAAATGGCGAAAAGGCTATATTCCGAAGTTGTAATCTCGAGCAGAGATGACTCCAATGGAGAAATTTCTCCTACTGCAAGCCCAAAACCTTTGGTGAACTGCTTAAAGGAGTACCAGGAAGAAGATAAGTACATTGCGCTTGACAAGGTACTGAATTTAGCAAGGTATGACTGAAGTAAATTCTGTCTAACTTTCCCCTTTTCTTCAGTACATTTTATATAAACAACAATAATTTATAAAGGACTTTCTCGTAATACAACTGCGGTAAAGCTAACACGCTGTTAATGTTTGCCATTATATACATGACAAATAGGGTTCTATTCAACTGATAATGTCGTTGATAAAGTTACCAAGCAGCTGTTTCTGAATCAGAATCTCCCACTCTGCCATGTTCACTTTGTGTTTAATTAAATATTCATGGTCTTGCACATGGTCTTGCACGTATGAAAAGTGAGAGATGCACAAATCTGACTACACTTGATCTTAAACGACTCTAGTATGTTCTGTGTAGTGACAGAGATATATGCATAGAAAGTATGTGGTAGTAAAACATGGTAGCAGTTAGTTGTGTTCTTTATTCTCATTCTTACATACAGTTTGAAATACGTAATATTCAATACCATTTCAATACCTTCAAAGTTTTTCACAATCCTATGTGTGGTGGGCTTTATGTGGTTAAAGCCCACCAAGCCTGGATTCCGACATTGAATCCTAGTTCGATTCCAAGCTCGAATCCGAACTCAAATCCTTGGCTCAGTATAGTACATGTCTAATTGCACACTTATAACTCTTAGCATTTCTTCATTCTCTATAAACTTATAAGATTGGGATACGGTTTGTTGAATAGTTAAATAATCGGTCACGCTACATTTTTCGAATATAAACAACAAACACCATACACCGCATGTTTTTGATATCATACCTTGTCTTTGACATTTTGAATGATTTTTCCTTTTGCAATTTAAAAAAAATCATCTCGCCAATAATTTCTTTTATAAAATGAACTATCATTTGCATAACTAAAATGTGAATCAAATCTTCTTTCTTTTTGAAATCTTCTTAGTTTTCTTTTACCTCTTTTTATTGAGTTGAGTGTGTCCTGACTATAATATTGTGTTGGTGTATTTCCGGGTGTTCTTTTGAAATTTTTCTATATTTTCTTTTGCCCTTTTCATAGAATTTCGAATTGCCCTTGTATCAAAAGACGTTGATGGCTCATTGTATAATTTAATATATATTTTTTTTATTTTTTCATTATTAATAGAAGATCGAGGTACATTGATCTCTTTAAATCCACGTAGAACAAAATCTAAATCTTGATTATTTAAATTAAAATTTTTCATTTTGGTTCGCGAAAAATCTTCAAGAATACCCTCTAGGTTTATATGGTATATTTTTCCTCTAATTTTAATGCCACCATTGTATTGTTCAACTTTACCCTTAAACGTTACTCCTACTATATTCTATCGTATTTCTAGCAGGAGCAGGAGTAGCAGGGGTTGGTTGTTCATCACCGTTTTTACTTGTTTTGGCCTCTAAATAATTTTGCTTTGATCTTATATAATTCATTTTTTTCACACCTAACAATTCAGGTGATCAATTATTGTTTAATGTTTCATAATTTTTACTGATTCTACATGTGTAGCATTTCTATGTACATCTTTCATCAAAGCATCTTCTTTTTTTTTCTTTTGAAAGCAATGTTAGTAATTCGTTCAACTTTTCAGAATTTACCAGTTGTAACATTTCCACTGTTTTGCTCATTTTATTGTTGTAAGCATTGTGCTTTCTTTAATTCTTTTAATGCTTCTTTAAAATATTGGTGACGATAATGATTTTCAATAAAAGTAATTTTTCTTTCATTTCGTTTCATTTTTTAAAAATAATTTTTCTCAATATATTTTCATTTAATTTATCAATTTTGAAATTTGGAATTTCAGTTTTGCAAACTAATTCAATAAAATTATTAAGTTTTTATTAATTTTTTTAGTGTAATTTTTATTTCTTTTTTTTTAACTTAATGATAAAAAATTTTGAATTGATGGCATGAATCTACTTCTTTCTTAAATTTTCTTTTCGGTTAATTTTACTGTATTCTAGTAACTGTTTCAAAACATTCTTTGTCATTAAATCGTTTTCACCATCGTCATCATCATTATTATCAGAGAAAGAATTAGAAACTGATGAAGATAACTCAACTCTGCTATCATTATAAACATCAAGATAATTATCATCATCTCATTATCTCCGCTTTCATCATCTTCATCATCGTCTTCATCAATTCTAGTTTGTTGTTATTATTTTCTATTGTTTCTTCCTCACCGTTATTAATTTCTTCTTTTTTGTTATCATTAATTTCCATCTATTCTCTTTTTTTTCAGAATTTTTTTTCATCCATATTTAGAAATTACAGGTCGTATATGTAAAGTTGGATATTGTAAACCCATTAAATAATCAATAGGTTTGTTCAAATATTTGTGTTTTCTTTTATTAAATCTTCTTCGTCTACAAATACAAGTTCTACAAATTATCTTAGCTAATGAACAAACTATTTTAAAATAAAATTTTAAAAATTTTTTATTTCTATGCTTGTCTACTTTATTTTTTAAAACGTAAATATTTTTCGTGGTGGAGTATTATATCCAAATTTATAGCAATCTCTAAATTCACCAGTAAATAATATTTCCATATCATTGCCCACTGCATGAACTAAATCCCCCTCAACACTCACTTGACTGGTAGTTGAATTTGGTAAAAACTTATTAAAACTATCTTTGTTCTCTGTGAGATCAACAGTAATTATACAATAATCAGTTAAAAAATCAGGGTATGAAAATGGCATGTCACGATATTCTCGATTTACTACTTTTTGTAAAGCTAAATAAACATTGGGCAAAGTTCTATAAACAGGGTAAACGATTCCCTCATTTACACGAACTTCAAATCGAGAAAAAGCTGTTGACTTAAATCAAAACGGGTTAGAATTATACACGCCATTGTATCTTCCTTGTGTAAATAACATAGTATAAAGACATGTTGGTTTTGCCCTGTAAAATATGTTATTAAATTTTATATATTGTGTTCCATCTGCCACAGGATAAGATACTGCTCTGCATTGAAATACATATTTGCTATTTCTTGATTCTCTTTTATCATCATATCATTTATAGCAGTCACTAAGTGTTGTCTTGGTTTAAACATAGAGATAATCAGGGGCGGATCTAGACTGATGCATCCGATGCGAATGCATCGGTCAGATTTTTCAAAATATATGTCATAATGTCCTTCTGCAATTATTGAAAATACTAAAATATAAAGCGTAAATAAATAATAAGTTTGCTTAGATGGTCTTAAATAAGATTTAAATAATTTTGCGAGAAAAAATCGTCGATCCTTATCTGTTAGTCTGCCCTCAAACAGCGCCATCTCTCCAGAGAGCTGCTGGCGTCAGAAAAGCGAATAATAACATAATAATCATTTAAATGTCGTGCCAAGAATATCGCCGAAAAATGGAAAGCGGCTATTACGCTATGTGTATATATATAGTTCAGTTGTGCTACACGTCACAGTGGCTGAGAAAGATGCATCGATGATGGACTGGTGCATTGCTAGTCAGCCACTGTGACATCACAAATCTATTGTTTTTTGGCATTTTTTCAGCTGCTGACCGATGCATCTTGCCAAAATTTTGAGACGTGGGCACATCCATCAATGCATCTCAGCCACTGTGATGTATTTTGATCCAGGCGTTATCATGGCGGCAAGTAAAGATATGCAAATGTCGATGCAAATTAAGTGCGATCTTTGCTATTTGCTTGAAAACAATAAGCTCTCTGATATTGAGATAGTACACCGAGATGCTGAAATGAAAGTTGCTACTTTTATATCGAAATCGAAGGCTTGGAATCCTTTTAAAAAGGGCAAAGGTGGAAGGGATATTGCCAGTGAATTGTATATTCCTAAGCATATCACGAAAACATGGCAGTGTGGAGAACTCCGAGCTCTAAAGTAAGAATTTACAATACTTTAGTACGTTATCTTACTTCTAGCCAATACTTCAAGTCCATTAACTATGGTCTGACTCTCACAATACATTATATGCCAACTTAAAGAAACCCCTAGCTTTTATGAATTTAAATGTTCTTATTTTGTAGCTTTTTATGAAATGTTATTGTATATTGTATAATGCATATCTTCCATTTAGAACAAGAGGTGATGGAAATTGTCTGTATAGAGCATGTTCCAAGTT
>JAODVM010333767.1:0-11452 GCA_025400095.1 Phenganax marumi
GCGAACTTCCCAATTACGTTGCGAAGTTCGGAAGTTGGGCGGGAACTTCGCAACGAACTTCGCAAGTTCAATTTCAATTCAGGCGTTCCACAAAGTCAATACTTACACATGAATTCGTTTTCAAAACAAGGACAAGCTCTGCCTGACAAGGTCAGACAAGAAATAATAGACAAACGGTTAGGTAGCGAAGGAATTGCAGAAATATCTAGGCATTTGTTACTGCCGTACAGGACCGTTTCCAATATAGTCGATCTCTGGTTAACCACAGAATCGACTAAACCTCGATCGCCGGAACGTTCAGAAGTTAGAACTGCACGCACTGACGATGTAATCGCTTACACAGAATTTTTGAAGATTAACAAGCCTTCAACGTATGGAAAAGAGATACAGCAACAACTACTAAACGACAATGTGTGTCTCGCAGAAAATGTACCAAGCAAATCCTCTATCAGTAGAATCTTAAAAAATGACCTTGGGTATTCATACAAAAAAATTAGCGTAGTTCCTCGGGAGACAGAAAGAGAGGACGTTCAGGAAAAGTTAGAGAATTACATTGCAGAGTTATCAACAATTGATTTCAACCGCTTGCATTTCTTTGATGAGGCATCAGTTCTTGTTACAAGTGGAAATCGTTCCCGAGGGCACTGGGCACAGTGCCATTGGCAAGCCTGCCTTTGAAGTTCAACGTTTCGCCTCCAATGCTACATTTACAGTGAACTTACTCCACAATGTTAACGGCGTATCACATTTTAACATTCTTCGTGGTCCATCAAATGGCCTAGAACTGTTACACTTCTTCGAAGAAGCTCTAGAACAGGACGACACGTTTGGAAACGCAGTTGTTAAAGTCGATGACGTGATCGTCATGGACAATTGTGGCTTTCATCATGCCAATCATGTTGAACCAGAACTGCGTGATGTGCTACACGAGGAACGACGCGCAAGATTATTATATCAGCCACCTTACCATCCCTGCTTCAACACGTGTGAACAATGCTTTCATTTCATGAGAAGTGCGCTGCGCAGGTATCCCAAGTACACTGAGAAGTATACGAAGTTATGCGTTAGTGATGCATTACAGATGATAACACCCGGACATTCGCGACAATTCTTCAAGTTTTGTGGCTATATATGAAACATAAGTCCTTGATCTTGCCAATGATGTAACATGCTTGAAAATTATAAGTACCTATCAATACGATACTGATTTACATATTACTTGATTAATAACTACAGTTCCGCTATTTTCTTGTGTTTTGTCAATAAACAGCAATAATGTGGATTAGTGAAATATAGCGGTAACAACTTCATTAGTTCATTGCCCATCGAACAATAACTATAAACATTCTAACAATAGTCTGTTTCGATTTTTGATACAGCATAGAGTGAGCATTACCGATAACAAGTAGATAAAGTAGATTACATCCATGGAATGTGCATTATTCGACAACTGATGATAACTGTTTCGGATGTCGGACAGTTATATTAATCTGTTATTGTTAAGTTTATGTTAGGGACTGAGACACAGACTTGTCCAGTTATGCGAAAATAGAGAGATCAGAAAAAAGCGGGTTTTTGCATGCTGATCAGATTTTGTTTTGTAAAAGAGAGAGGAACGTAAAATAAAAGCGAAAGGGTTTTGCAAAAATTACAAGCCGTCTATAACAGAGCTGGTCCTTCGTCGAGCCGGATAACAACGAAAATGCCTGAAGTAAGCGACATTGACAAGTGTAGAGCGAAGAGAAAAGTCGCGAAAGCTAGCGTGACAAGAAATATCAATCGTGTCAGAGAATTAATCTCTAGCGATGGAAGTGTTCTGAAAGTCCGACAGTTCGCCAGAGGTGTAGAAGAAGGTCGTACGAAAGCCCGTGACCTTACGAAAGAACTGGAGGAGCTCGATCCAGCGTCAATCGAGACTGATGGTAGCTGGTTAGAAGAGGTAGAGTTTGATGTTAATGAAGTCCTTGGAGAAGTCGCTGAATATGTGTTAAAGTCTGAGAGTCCACCGCCAAACGAACAGTCTAGTACTACCACGTCAACCGCTCAGAACAATGATGAAAATACCGAAACTGTAAACAGTTCAATGTCCTGGAAAAGATCTGGTCTGAAAGGTGTTGAAATCCCATCATTCGACGGAAAATCAGATAAGTGGCCGTACTTTTGGGGGATATTTAGTTCTCTTGTCCATAAAAATGATAAACTGACCCCAGCAATCAAACTAGCTCACCTGAGCAACTGTTTGACAGACAAAGTCCGTGAAGTTATTGCGTGCCTGACTGGGGAGCCTGGGGACTATGACAGGGCTGTAAAACAACTCACCGATAGGTATGGGGACCCCAGAGAAATTGTAGATGCCCATTTGCGCAGAATAAGCTCTTGGCCCAACATCAAGGATAAAGATCGTGAAGAATTCCAACGCTTTGCAGATGCATTGCAAGCAGCCGTGTTTGCACTAGACAAACCTGAATACAGGCATGAACTAGCCAGTATACCCCTCTGTACTTTGTTGGTTCAAAAACTCCCACCTAGAGAAAGGGATGAGTGGGTAAAACAGGTCGAGAGTGAAGATTACTCAGAAGACATGAAGGGTTTAGCCAAGTGGGCACAAGTTAGAGCCAAAACCATGCGTAAACGTGAGCGATACAATGTTGAGTCACCAGACAAGAGTAAAGGGTCAAATAATCCTTCGCTACCAGGACACATGCGAAGTAGGGTCCACACCTTGCGCACATCCGGATCTGATCCAGAACAGCAAAGTCTGAAAAATTGTCCATTGTGTGATAAGAAACACACTGAAGTTCTATGCCCATTGTTTTTTGATAGCTCAGTTGAGAAACGCTGGGAAATGGTGAAAAATAAAAGAGTTTGTTTTGGCTGTTTAAAACCTGGCCACCATCGACGTCTGTGCACAAAATCTTCAAAATGTGGGGTAGACTCTTGTGACAAAGGTCATCATTATTTACTGCACAGCTCTAAGCCCAAGCCTGAGAAACCATCTGATGACCCAACTAAGACCCCAGAGGCAAACAAAACAGTGCATTGTGGGAAGGCACAAACATGCACACCCATAAGTGAGAGGGTTGCACTGAAGACTGTATCTGTACCATTTGTAGATGATTCCGGAAGGGTAGTCCATGGTTTGGTGCTTTTAGATTCAGGAAGTGAGACCACACTTGTAAGAGCAGGGTTTGCGAATCAGCTAGGCATAAAGGGGCCCAAGCAAAGTCTTACTGTAGATGCAGTAGGGGGCGTACGCACCGTGGTGAAATCACAGCATGTACATTTACCGTTTGCACCACACATCACGAAGGCAAAAATAACAGCGTGGACTATCAATAATATCTGTGCCCCCATTCCAGATGTTAACTGGCCCGAGATTAAGCACAATTATGCCCACCTAAATGATGTTCCGATAGAGCCACTAAGCAAGAGCTCCGTTGATGTCTTGTTAGGGCTAGATGCTGCTGCATTAATGGCACCCCTTCAGGTTAGGCGTGGGGGGCACTTAGAGCCATATGCAGAGTTGACACCGTTGGGGTGGGTAATTGCTGGCCCAGTCCCTGCCTCCAATGGTCAGGAGAAGCGTGTCCTGCGTGTCCACGTATCGGAAGGAGAAGATGATGCAAATCGAGAATTGCGAAAGTTCTGGGAAGTGGACAGTTTTGGCGTTCGGGCAGAGATCGCATCACCCCACACGCCGGGCGAGCAAAGGGCCTTGGATATTCTGGAGCGATCATGCAAGCGACAGGAGTCTGGATATCAACTCGGACTTCTTTGGAAAACGAACAGACGTAGTTTACCTAATAATTATGATACTGCCCTGAAACGCCTTGAGTCGGTCGAACGTCGCCTCCAGAAAGATCCAAAGTTAGCCGAGGGATACTTAAAAGCGATTAATGCATACGTTGAGAAGGGGTTCGCACGCAAAATAACGGAAGAAGAGCGTGCAACGGATGGTGAGCAATGGTTCCTACCGCATCATCCTGTTGTCTCCCCACACAAACCCCTGCCAAGAGTTGTATTTGATTCTGCAGCTAAACATGATGATATATGCCTCAATGATTGTCTTGAAGCTGGACCTAGTCTCCACAACGATCTACCTGGCATACTGATGAGATTTCGTGAGAAGCCGGTTGCGCTTACTGGCGATGTTTCTGATATGTTTTGTCATGTGCGATTAGAACCAAAGGACTGTAAATACCACCGTTATTTATGGCGGGGATTGGATGTATCAAGACCACCTGATGTGTACGAGATGAACTGTCTGGTGTTCGGAGACAAATCTTCACCGTGTGAAGCAAACTACGCCGTAATTCGAACTACCGAGGATAACAAGGAAGAATGGCCCGCTGCGGCGGCAGCAGTCAAGCGGGACATATTCGTCGACGATTTTTATACGTCCTGTGGGGATGATGATGAGACCATAACCCTTCGAAAAGATGTGACAAGTTTGATGGCGAAGGGGGGATTCCCGATGCGCAAGTGGCTATCATCATCGCCAAAGGTCCTGGCGACGATTCCTGAGGGAGAACGGGCCGTCGCAAACGAGAATTTGGAGAGTGGAGAGCTTCCGTCAGGACGCGCATTGGGAGTGAAATGGGATGCGAAGTCCGACAATTTAGGCTTTGCATTAGCGCACATCGATCGTCCGAGGGCCCAAAATACGAAGCGGGGAATTCTGAAGAGATTGGCTGCATTGTATGATCCGTTGGGCTGGGCTAGCCCTTACGTCATCCGGGCCAAGATTCTCCTGCAACGCACCTGGTCTCGTGGCCTCCAGTGGGATGAACAACTTCCACCGGACCTAGCAATCGAGTGGCAGAAATGGGAGGAGGAGATGGTGTGGCTCAAAGCGTTCTCGGTACCACGCTATATTTACCGCGAGCCCTCGAAAACTTGGTCTAAGCTTCTTGTAGTCTTTTGTGATGCTTCGGAGGTAGCATACGCCGCTGCTGCGTTTATACGTGCAACGTCATCCGAGGGAGATTATGTGTGTCATTTGATTATGTCAAAAACTCGACTGATGCCGCTCAAAACAGTCTCTATCCCGCGCGGAGAATTGATGGCTTGTCAGCTTGCCGTCCGATTGGCGAAATCTGTTTGTGAGCAACTAGAACTTAGCAAGTGTCGAGTGAACTATTTGTCGGATTCCACAACTGCGTTATGGTGGATCAAGGGTGAGCCAAGGAAATTCCGTCCATTTGTTGCCAATCGAGTGGCGGAGATCCTGTCGGAGAGCAATCCGATTCAGTGGCATCACATAGGCACGAAGCTGAATATCGCCGATATTGCAAGCAGAGGGACACCCGTAGCAGATATCTCTGCTGATTCAGCCTGGATACAGGGACCAGAATTCTTAAAGACCGAAGTCTCTGAGTGGCCGGTTGATAGAGTTGCAGTTGAGTTTCCAGATTCAGGTCAAGCGGAGTTGAAAAGATCGGTTTTGAAGGCAAAGGTCAACCCAGTAGACCCAGTCGTTGATCCGGCCAAGTATTCTAGCTGGATCAGACTAACCCGAGTAACTGCATGGTTGTTTCGCACGCCTGACAATCTGCGCAAAAGGGAGAATCGAATGTTCGGGCCGTTGACTGTGGATGAACTGAATAATGCCAACCTATATTGGATCAAATGGGCGCAGAGCGATCGTTTCGGAGATGAAATCGAAGCGTTGAAGAAAGGCCGTCCAGTTCCACGAGATAGTCGTATTTCAAGTCTCGATCCGCAACTTGTGGACGGTGTTTTACGTGTAGGCGGCAGAATTGATAGGGCGGAAATTCCGTGGGAGTCGAAGCACCCCGTTATCTTAGATCACGGACATGATGTCACTCGGTTGATCGTGATTCATTACCACCGGGAGCTTATCCACGCGGGAGTTGAACATGTGTTTAACCATATACGCGAGAAGTATTGGATTTTGCATGGTCGAGCCGAAGTTAAGAACTGTACCGTCAAGTGTCCGTTGTGTTTTCGCCGCCGTGTTAAACCCATGACGCAGAAAATGGCTAATCTGCCGAGTGTACGTCTCGCAGGTGCAAGTGTTCCTTTTCAACATGTTGGTATTGATTATGCGGGCCCCTTTGAGACTCGAATCGGACGCAATCGAAAGGAAAAACGATACATTTGCTTGTTTACGTGTCTACATATGCGCGCAGTTCATCTCGAAGTCGCACACAGTCTCGACACTGACTCGTGCATAATGGCGTTGCGTCGATTTCAAGCTCGCAGGGGAGTGCCTGTTTGTATCATGAGTGACAACGGGACAAATTTCGTAGGTGCAAAAAGAGAGTTGCGAGAGACGTTGGAAGCACTGGATCAAGAGAAAATCTCGAACGAGTTGACCGCACGTGGAGTACGTTGGATTTTTAACCCGCCTGCAGCTCCATGGTTTGGGGGGGCCTGGGAGGCATTAGTGAAGTCTGTGAAACGAGCGTTAAAGGTTATGCTTGGAAATGTCCTCACTGTTGACGAAGTTTTTCTTACTGTCATTGCCGAGGTAGAAGCGATGCTGAACTCTCGTCCACTTGTCTATGGTGGAAGCAGTGATTCCCCCACAGACCTTAGTGTAATCACACCAAATCATTTCTTATACGGCCGTGCGAGTGCGAACGTGTCACCTGGCGAGTTCAATCAACGAGATATGTCGCTTCGTCGGAGATGGCGGCACAGCCAGTTTCTAGCTGACCAATTCTGGCGCCGCTGGTCGAAAGAGTACATTCCTCAGTTAATAAAGCGCAGCAAATGGAATGTTGCACACAGAAATCTACGTCGTGGTGATCTTGTGCTGATCGTTGAGAAAGATACACCTCGTTCTCAGTGGAGATTGGGAAGAGTGATTGCACCAATCGCCAGTGAAGATGGACTGATCAGATCCGCGGAGGTTGCAACGACGTCGGGAACTTTGACACGCCCTGTAGGACGTTTAGCGTTGCTGGAAGCTTTTAAAGACGAGTGACGTTCCCCCCCGTTCACGTCACGGGTGGCGGTGTTTCGGATGTCGGACAGTTATATTAATCTGTTATTGTTAAGTTTATGTTAGGGACTGAGACACAGAATTGTCCAGTTATACGAAAATAGAGAGATCAGCAAAAAGCGGGTTTTTGCATGCTGATCAGATTTTGTTTTGTAAAAGAGAGAGGAACGCAAAATAAAAGCGAAAGGGTTTTGCAAAAATTACAAGCCGTCTATAACAATAACAATTCAAGACCTTGCAAATCATGTTCATTCTGCTGAGTCGCAGGCCTTTTTGGTCCATGCTCGTCGCGAACCAAAGAATCCGAAGCTTCGCCACGAACGCCACTATACATAAAAGGTGGCTGCACGATTGGTGTGTTTGCATACAAAAATTGATTATGACTGCCTTGCGGAAAATATGGGTTAGGGTTATAGACAGCACGCTAATCTGCGTCGTAGGAGCATGGCTATCATATGTAGCCTGAGCAAAAGCAGGAAAACCGTGATAACCATTTCTGTGCCTCATATATTCTTGCCCGCCAAAATTAGTTAGGCGTTCTTGTTGCAAATATTTATGAGAGACTGGCATTGGCACTGGCTCATCGACTAGCTTCAACTTATCCCGATAACGTTTCAATTTCGCCTTTAATTTCAAATACTTCTTCCTAGAATATTTTTCTCCGCGCTTTTCATTATCACTGCTTGAACCTGACATACTGTCCTCCAAAGAATTTTCCGAATCACTCGATGAACTAGTGTACTCGTGGTCTACGTGTTTAGGCTTCTTTCTCTGCCGATTTCGAGAACTGAGGTTTCTAGCTTTATTTTTTGGTCGCTCAGTTGTCTTGGTATGCGAAACTGATAAGTTAGTACTATTTATTTCATCTGCTTCAAACTGAAGACTGTTGTCCTGGTCATTGATCTTCACAGGCGACAGGTTCATGTTCACGCTAAGATTAAATGCATTTCGATTCTGAGCATTGTCAATCGTGTTGTGTTCGTACTCTTGAATCCCATTCAAAGCCACCTCTCCGACGTCATTTGCTAACGTGGATTTGCATTTAGCGAGTGTGATACGAAGTTGTTCCGGATCATTCGTTGCTGCCGGTGGAATCTTTCCATTGTAAAATGTGCGAAGAATTCTGATGTCTCGCAAAAGCTTTGGTTTATTCATTTTATACTGGGGGTTAACCTTTATCATTCGGGGTGTAAGCGCTTTAATAAACTGGTGTTCGCTTTGACTGGAAAAGTTTTTCAAAGACGCTAACTATTGTTGTAGATCTTTGATGGTGTCATTCTTTTTCTTGATATCATTTTTTAATTTATTCATCTCCGCAAAATACTCCGGGTGCTTTTCTCTGATACCGCAATAGGTGTACGACGAGCAGTTTTGTAATTTGCATGGATTATTCACTTGATTTCTATGTCCCTTGTGGTGGCACTTGCTGCAAGTAATCCTTGAGGAGTTTCCAATAACTGGCAATGATGGGACATTGATATCCATTGACTGTAAATGAACTTCAAGTTCTCTTAAATCGCTCTCTTCATTCAAAATCTGCTTTTCAATTTTATCACGACGTTTATCTAAACATCGCACGGTATTGTCGTCTCTCTAACAAATTGAAATACATTGAAAATGTCATATTTTTGCAACCGAATATGGATTTCTGTCGTAGACTTTGAAACATTTCAGTCCCATTTACACGACAAACGATTTGGCACGGTACACTTCATTTTTGGTACCGTGCCATTTATTCATAGCACGGGTCTCCGCGTTTACACGACACAAATTTTGCAAAATTGCCGTACCGAAAGAAAATCGACGGGCACTCCAATAATATGGCACGGCACTCCTAAAAATGAAGCCCGAAGTACTTTTTTCAGCGGTTGATATTTTCGCGGGAAAACTTAAATATGGCGGCTTTCAACCAAGCACTGAGACTCAAATTACTACTACTTTGGTTCCTTCGCAGGAGAAAAAAAAGAGCTAATAAAATATCAAAGAAAAAAACGTTGCAAAGATTACATGTTTATTCAATGAATAAACACAGAATTGCATTTTTGAAAGCATTGTTAGTTTGTGCAAACAGCCCACGTTATAGAGCACTATGGATGCATCCACGATCACTTAACTGGTTCGAGATGGTAGATCGAGAGTATGATGACGAACTGTGGTATTCAAACTTTCGAGTTACAAGAGGCACATTCGAATTTCTTTTAAGTAAAATTATGGAATCTATACAATGCAAAGATACAGTCATGCGTTCTGCAATTTCGGCGAAGCGACGGCTAGCCATTACGTTGTACTTCTTAGCGTCCACTGCTGAATACAGAACTATAGCCAATTTATTCGGTGTTTCAAGATCGTTCGTGTGCTTATGCGTCAAAGATGTCTGCAAAGCAATAACAAGCAAGTTGTCGCATGTCGTGAGTTTCCCAAAAGGAGACGAACTGGTGCAAGTTATCAATGATTATGAAAAAAAATGGGGTTTTCCAATGTGCGCTGGAGCAATTGATGGGACTCACATTCCTATTATTGCACCGTCTGCATGTCACGCAGAATATGTAAACAGGAAAGGCTATCACAGCATAACAATGCAAGCAGTAGCAGATTGCAATTATCTTTATCGAGATGTGGTCATCGGTTGGCCTGGAAGCGTTCATGACGCACGGGTATTTTCAAATTCATCCATTTTCAAGAAAGGAAATGAAGGCAAGCTATTTCCACATGATCTCAATAGGGAAATACAAGGAGCAGAATTGTCACCGTTTATAGTAGCGGATCCTGCTTACCCCCTCTTGCCATGGGTTTTGAAAGGTTTTCAGAGATACGACGACCAGCCGAGAAGAGAGCGAGTGTTCAACTATCGCCTGAGTAGAGCTAGGATGACGGTAGAGAACACCTTCGGAAGGTGGAAAGGACGCTTTATTAGATTTCGGAAACGTGTTGACATGGAGGTACCTGCACTGGTCAATGTTGTTTTAGCCTCTTGTATTCTGCATAACGTTTGCGAGATTCAAAACAACGATTTTTTGCCGCAGTGGGAAGAGCCAGAAAGAGCAGAAGAGGCAGTTGTGGGGATGGACAACAATGACTTTGAAGAAGCTGATGCACATGATATTCGTGAAGTATTAGCGGATCACTTTAGCTAGAGAGAACTGAAGTCCAGCTGTGAACAATAATTCAAACAATGACAATTGATATAAATATGATTAATCCAGTTGACATTAAAACTACGAATTGTTCAAACTGTTCACTCTATAAATTTTTTACAAGGAAATATCTTTAAAGAACAAAGTATATTTTGTTAACTCAGCGTACAGTATTTTGTTAATTGTCTCCATAATACAGTGATAACACAACGCACTGACCCAGAATGGACAGAACTGCAAATACGAACACGTTACTTAACCTTAATTTTTACACTGTACAAATGTTGTACATTTATAAATCAACATAGGTTTTGTCTCCATCCAAGTTATAGTTCGCAATACTTTGAGCACCACATCCGTAGCTGTTTTCTATATTGGTTTGTTGCTGAACATTGGCAAATGGTTGGGAACAAAAACTGGATGCAGGGCTGCCTGAACTCTGACCTATCGGGCTTATGCTCCCAATCATCATACTAAATATTTTTAACTCGTGTTCCCTTTCCTCTCTTCTTTTTTCATTCTCTAGTCTTGCTTGTTCCATCTGGAACTGGTGCTCTTTCTCCAATCTTGTCTCTTCAAGTTTCTTATATCTAAACAATATTAATAAGGGGTATACAATTGCCTGTTCAAAACCATAGCTAAATTGATAGTAGTGTTGTTCATAGTCTAAAAAACTATTGGATATTACTCGTTTCATATCTGTTTCACAACTATCCTGATAAGTGTAATCAATAGTGAACCTTTCAAAATCATCTTTTGCAGTCTCTTTGAACTTGTTAAAAGCGACTTCCATGCTTTTCTCAAGGGTGCTCTTTCTCTTCTTCCTTGGTCCAATCTTCTTATCAGTTGTACCTTTTTCTTTCACGTCTTTCTCTTGTTTGCTTTCTAATTTTGCTTCATTTACGTCCTTCATGTCAGGTTCTTCTAATGACATGAAATCAATGGCATTACATTGCTATGAAATTGTTAGAAACTGATAGATGAACAAAAATTACTTTTACCAGCAGCATCATCATTCCCATCAGCAGTACTTGGACCGCAGTTTGGACAAACAAATTCATCCACTTCAGCATACACCATCAGAGAACCACCTTCAGTAATGTGTGTGCCTCTTGAGTACATCTTTTCTTCGTACTCACATGTCTGACATTTATGAATGTGTGTTGAACCTTCCCCATACTTATCCATTAAACTGTCAACTAGCAAAAAAATCCAATATGGCATCTGGATTAATTAAAGGTAAAATTTAATATTCAAGTATTCAAATTGCCATATGTAAATTCTTGTATCATAAATAACAGTGTGATAAAATCCATGCAAATAACCCAGATCTTCAAATACTCACCTA
>JAODVM010333878.1:0-11452 GCA_025400095.1 Phenganax marumi
AGTTCGATTTCAAAATATTAGAACAAGAAATTAAGAACATTTTCTAATGCTCCTTGGCTTCTGATACGCCAATTTTTGATGAAGTTTTCCTGCTTGTGGACTGGTGGAAAAGATTCACGAATTGTTAACTTGAAAGCCTAAGTTGTTATAAGAACATACCAGTCAAACCGTTTTAAGTGATGTATATATAATCTTTACACCTGGTTTTCTAGAAGGCTAAGTGTTTTGTTGATGTGGCAGATGCTTGATAAAACTCTTTTTTCGAAGACATTACTCAAGGCACTCGCAGCAAAAATGGCACACACTTGGTGATTTTGACTGGTGTCCTGTGGTAAAAACTTGACAAATGCCTATGCAATATCGTTAGAATCATAGGCTTTCAAGTTAACAATTCGTGAATCTTTTTCACCAGACCACTGTGAAAAAGGTTGTTGCAAGCTTTAGAAAATTTAGGCATGTTGAAATACAGCTGCGAAGTTGACAAACAACGGTGAAGAAAAACAGTGTGAAAACGAACGAATTATTTGAGGCGAGCGGGAAAACTTCATCAAAAATTGGCGTGTCAGAAGCTAAGGAGCATTAGAAAATGTTCTTAATTTCTTGTTCTAATATTTTGAAATCAAAATTCCGCTGCAGCCATCGCTTGCCTGCAACTTATATGTGTATTATACAGTGCACGTACTTAAACCGAAATCTACCTTGGGCACAACTTTGTACATTATTTTTCATCTTTGTTAATAGTATACATGGATACACATAGTATACACATCCTCTACTTCGCTGACACTCTTGCTGTCTTTATCACCATAAAATTTAGCGTATCACATATTACTTTCTGGCAAGATGGCAAGGATGCGAGCAGCTCGCTCGGGTTCCATAGCTGTAACCTTACATATCTTGTGTTCTTCTACCATCTCAAATATTCCACACTCTTCTTGCCAAGTTTTTCATAATTACTATACTCTATGAAGTATTTGCCTCACCATCAAGAGCCTTTCTGTTATCTGTTGACACAACCCCATAACATATTCATTCAGTGACGAATGACCCCTTCACCATCAGGTACCATCACCAGAAATTCCGCATTTTGGGAGATTTGTCCTATCAACATCGTCATTTCTTCGCAAAACACATACTTCTGTTGCAGCTGCTTTCTTGCTCTTCTTAGCAATTGTTTCTTAGCAGTGATATGTGAGGACTGCTTGAAACACTTTGGTCTTGGTGGTGGTTGCATGTTCAAACTTATTTTTTGATTTCATTAAGCACATTTAAACTTGGAAACAAACTGGTGAAGTCTGCAGCAAAGTTCTGAATATTTCTGAGAAAAGTTGTCTCATAATAACTTTAAAATTATATAATACAACAATGATAACTTTTTATAAACTTTCAAAGCATGAAATCAAATAAATCACTACAAACTAACAACAAGATGCTTAATCATGCACCAATATAGCTTTTAGTTTTTCGTTAAACATTAAATTAGCAGGGTATGCTTCATTTGACATAATGATGGCCTCTGACGTACGGGCAACTAGAGTGTTTTGAAATTTGGTTTTGTTGTTATTCAGTTTCAAGAAAGTACTTTCAACCTCTGCAGCACTTTGCGCGGCAAAGCAGTTATGTCAAGCATAAGTCTCGCCAAATCTATGTATTCTGAAACTCCCAGCATACCCTTCCAAAGTACAATATTACTCCTTTGCTCCCAACCACTAGTTTTGAAAGTTCCATAGACCTCCACTGCCGATCGACACTTTGGATGCTCTGTGACGGCAGAGCAGCTGTAGAATTTTGAAGAAGACGAGGAAGACCCCTCGCAAGCACTCCAGCAGGCAGTTTTGCCACACTCCCATCCAAAGTAGCTTTATGGTTGTTGTCCTTAAGCACCAGAAAACTATGATCTGCCACATTGATGCGACTTCAAATATGTCGTAGTGCTTCTTTGCACCAGTCTCAACATCATTTAAGAAAGCTGTCTTCTTTTCATAATAATGACTTCATTGTTTCAAATGCCATTATGCCTGGATAAATCTCATAAAGTATTAGAAATCTTTACTCACTCAAGACTTTCCGTCTCCACTGGTCTGCAATCAAACCCCGGGACTGTATTTCTTTTTTCTCTTATATTGTAAAAGTTGCAATTTACAATTCCATCTTCGACCTTACGCACTCAAAACACCTACACACACTCACTAAGTAGAACAATATTTTAACCTATATTTATACCAACAAAACAGGAAGATTTACTTATCTATGACATACTTCATGCATGATTTTGGGATGTTTTGTGCAAAAAAGTTCCTTCAGTCCATTTTCAAGGATTTGCAAAGCAAAATCCTTTATGTCATCGAGTCTGTAAGTGCGTACCTGTATGCATGCATGCGTAACAATAAAATGGCGATTAGTTTTGACGACTCACATTTTCGTAAGTGTTCGGAAATTGATATGCGCCATTGATATTTTGCAATCCATCGGGTATGAAATGCGCTTGTTTTCATTTCATACGCTTACAGCTAAACACTTTAGCTTTTGTTTTCAACCAAAAGTCTTGAAATAAGACTGTTCGCTGTTAGATATGTCAGTGAAAATGTTTTATAAAGCAAAATTTTATGACGTTTGTGTGACAAGGAGTGGGCTATGAATGAAATTGAACTATGGTGCAGTGTTGCCAACTGTAATTTGCTAAAAATTCCAACTCCCAAGTGAGCTCTCAAAATATCCCGCGATTCTCCGCGAAATCTCGATGTTCCCATGTTCATTCCCAGGCTCACAGATTTTGCTCAACCTAGTCTGCACGCTTCTTAATCTTCTGAATATTTTGCCCTTTGCCTTAACAGATTAACTCAACAGAACTCACCGTTTTTGCCATAATTATACTAGCCTACTAGTAACTATAAAATTCAATGCTAATATTGCAAATTGTATTCACAACTGCAATGAAACACTATTGAGTACTATTCTTTACCTCTTTAAAAATGGAAATGTCAATATGTTAATAAGGTTGTGACAGTCTTTTCCAATAGCAAGGCGATTTGCCCATCCCTACATACTGCTAACTTTACATTTGCAACTTGCAACTGAAATAAGTTATTGTCCATCAGATTCGACGCCTGTATTGTTTGGCAGAAAATCATCTTCCTTGCTTATCAGATATATGGTGGCCATGTTGAACTTCAACTTCATTTCTCATGAAAGAGTGAAGTTATGGCATTCCTCCTTTCTCCAACGCAGGGCGCTTTCAACTCGAATTAGAGCATCGATGGTTGGACTGGATTCCTTTTTCTCAACATGTACTTCTTGATAGCAATTTTCCACTTCATTATATGCCTTACTGTCACCATCACCAAAGTATTCAGTATATTGTAGCTTGCGGGTTTCTTCACTTCTGCCAAATATTCTTTTGACGCCTTCAGTTTTCATTGATGGTGCCGATCCTTCATAGTTTATTTTGCATTTACCAGTGTGCCTTTCTAGGAGTTCTGTTTTCTTCACATCATGTTTTCCTTTTCAATCTTCTTACATCCATGGCAAACTTTAGTGAGGACTTCGACATCTAAACATTTACCTGTCTCTATTGATAAAGTTGTCACACAACCATTTAGTGATGATAGCCACGTCTCTGCCAAGTACCATCACAAGAAACACCACACTTAGCAATCTGCGGGCTATCATCACCATGGTGCAATTCAGCAGCAGCATCTTCCATGGTTTTTAGTGCAACAGACTTTGCTGCTTTTGAAAAGAAAACATTGCTACCACTGTAGGCTCTGAGATTTAGCGGAGGTGGCATGTTCTTGAAGCCACAAAAACGCTTTAATGGCGAATGTCCTTGTCCAATACTTCTCATTGAATAAATCAATCTCTTGTTAATATCAAATGAATGTTGGACTCGCTTGGAAGTGTAGAATGTATAAACCCATCCACATTCTGCGCAATGTATTCTCAGATGCGAGGCACTACCGTTTCGTTCAGCTGGGTTGTCTTCTAAAACGAGGCAACCTGAATCATTGCATTCTTTACACTTCATTTGCTGAAAATATCACTCAGTAGTTCCATGTAAACAAAACAGTACCCTGTTACAGTAGATTTATTTGGAGATTCAATTTGATGATTCTGATCGCCAATTTTTTGAGCTGAAGCAGACATATTTTGACAAGACTCAGTCGAAGTCGATTCCCCAACGGAATCAGTTTCACTCCCAAGACTTGGTTGCTTCATAGAATCTTTGTATCTATTGCCGTGAAATTTACGTTTCTTTGTCCTTAAACTTTGTCTAGGCATCGCCAATATATAACTTCAAGAATAAAGTGCAAAACGGCCAAGCAATAGTGAATTTTCCATTTTAAAATGAAAATGACATGAGTTTTTCTTTTTAAAATTAAAATGACATGAATTTCATGTTTCAAAATCAAAATGACATGAATTCCACTTTTTAAAATTAAAATGCTATAATTTCCCAACCTAAAATCAAAAATCGTACGAATTTCCTGTTTGGTATGAGTTTCCCTTTTTATAATCAAAATGACTTGAACTTCTCTTTTCAATTAAAATGAAAATGACATGAATCTTCCTTTTTAAAATTAAAATGACAAGAATTTCCCTTTTTAAAATTAAAATGTTATGAATTTCCCATGTTCAAGTCAAAAATGATATGAATTTACTGTTTGGTATGAATTTCCCTTTTATATTCAAAATGACATGAACTTCCCTTTTTGAAATCAAAATGACATGAGATTTCCACTTTAAAATGAAAATGACATGAATTTCCTTTTTCAAAATCAAAATAACATTAATTTCCGGTTTTAAAATCAAAATAACATGAATTTCCTCTTTTTTAGAATTAAAATGTTATGAAAAAATTGGTATTTATTTCCTGTTTTAAATCAAAATGGTATTAGTTTTTCTTTTTAAAATCAAAATGACATGAATTTCCCATTTTAAAATCAAAATGGCATCCACTTTCCATTTTAAAATGAAAACAACTTGAATTTCCCTTTTCAAAATCAGAATGACATGAATTACCTGTTTCAATATCAAAATGACTTGAATTTCCCTTTTTAAACTTAAAATGTTAGAAGAAAATTGGTATGAATTTTCTGTTTTAAAACCAAAATGGTATGAATTTTCCCTTTTAGAATCAAAATGACATGAATTTCCTTTTTTAGAATCAGAAATGGCTGAGCAAAAACATGACTAGACAAATATTACCATTTATGTAATCAAATGATAATGAATTTTCTTTTTAAAATTAAAAGTGTGGTGAGAATTTTAATTTTTGTATCTGCGCGTGCGCCGATATAATGCTATCAAGAGCGAACCACGAACGTGTGTAGGAAAGTAACGTTAACATCATCCGTCTGCGCTTGCGCAGATATAAGGCTATGAATGTAACATCAGCCTGATCGCAGGCTGAAGAATCAACATGGCGGATCGCTTTTTATTGCGGTGTACCGTTTAAAAATGCTTTGCAATACGAAAGACTTTAAGAATGTAAAACTTCAAACAGAGGAAAATGTTTGGAAAGATATTTACCAAGAATTCACAAAATTACAGAAGATTTAAACGAGATTTATTCCAGCAAATATCAAGGAATGTTGGATATACAGGAGTCAGGAGTGGACGGTTCACGGTTGCGCAAAGCCGTATGTACAAAGTCGTCCACTCCTATATACCCACGTCCACGTATGTTCCTACTACAAGTTTTCTGGTTATGTCTAATTTAAATTTGGAATTGGGCTATTTTTGATACATAAGTACTGTAGTATTCACTGGTGAAGCCAGCCTGACATTTTGGTTATCAGAGTGTTTTGTTGATGAAGATTTGCGCAAAATTTATATACTTTTCAGACCACAGGGTGTAGATTTGATTCCTGCTGGGGTCCGAAAGTTGCTGAATTTTTTTTCAACTGCTCCTGGATAGGTCTCAAAAGTATAAAAATTCTTCTCGAATAATTATTTAAGTATCAAAAATCAAGCAACGTTCCCAACATTACTGACATTTTGATTATGCTATGAAAATGTTTCTATGTTGAAATGCCATTGTAAAAATGGAAGTGCCTGCAACATAATTATGTGGAACAGGGCTGAACTCATAATTCTCTTGTGGTTTTATAATTCTGGTGTGGTGTGCTTTAAAGTCTGGGAATACCTCAAAAGGCAAAATCCTGCATCCTCAGAGACTTTTCTCAGTTTTGATTTGAAGGCTGTTTAAGCTCAAAGCCTGAGGCAAATTTACCCTTAGCTCGTCACCCCCACTTAGCAGCCCTGATGTGAAAATAATAATAAGTGGACTCCATAATGATTAAAAATTTGCCTAGCATGACATAATTGTCAGGCTGGCTTTGCCATGCCATTTTGAAACTGTTGCAAAAATGCATACCATGAAAGTTTGATTACACAAATTTGCAATCATTCTACACATAAGTTTTATTGTTGTAAATAGAATAAATGGAGAAATATTTGTCTTAGTTTTCAAGTTCTTATGCTGCTCAGCTCTATCCTTCATCAAATTTCTTAAATATATTCAGCTAAGAAATTTGAACTCTCCAGATGTTGAAGAATGGTCAACCAACTTCCATGGTTTAGTCAACTTTAAAGCAAATGAAATGCTAGCATAATACAGTTATAGGCTAATACAGTTATAGGCATATTATATGCACCCAATTTTGTCCTGTCACTTGATTCTGTCAAACATCAGAGGATTTTTCTTAGCAGTTCAAATGCTGTTCTTCTGTAAATATTATTGCCACAAAATAAAAACAAGTTGCACACATTTCGAGCGAATTTAACACCATTTTAGAGCGGTTTTTAATTTTTGAGCGGAGTCATTACGATGACTAGTTCCACCTCTGTATGTATCTACTCCGTGCCATGGGCCTTGCGAACTAGCATACGCGATTTCAATTTGCGCAGATACAGTACGCTTAGCGTACCTATTTTTAAATTTTTCATTTAATCTAAAATGACATCACCAATTTATAACAATTATGTAAACAAAGGATGACATGGTAAAAATTTTGAAAATATGTATTTACCCTTGTGTGTGAGTTTGATTGTTAGTTGGATTTTTGATATTTTATGGTAGGAGAGTTTCTTTTATAAAAATCAGTTTCACTATAAGTAAAAGTGATGGTGAATTGGTTAACATTGCTTGGGTTCGTAATGAATTTAAAGGTTTTAGAGAGAAATATTGGAAATTGGTTTCATATCATCACCTACCATATCTACCAGACCTTGAGAGTATATCACAACCTCTTTAGTATTGCATGGTTTAAGATTTGCTGCGATGTGGATGCATTGATTTGAGGTTTTCATCATCAGCATAAGGGAACTCCACAAACATAGATATCATTTCTTGCTAAAACAGTATTAGGTGGATTATTAGACAATATTTTTAAAGAGTTAAAAGAAGAAATGATGTATTGAAGAAGAAGATGGATTACAAATGTTTTCCAATTGTTTTACCTTTGGTACAAGATAAAGAAAGACTTGTAGCTCATACATTTGATAAACAGGACAGTAAAATTTATAAACATTTTTTGACTATGAAGAGGTTCATTAAACCACATGGATTTGATATAATCTATTATAATAGAGTGTTTAGTAATGTTCACTATTTAATATTTTTTAAAAGCATTTCTCCTTATGCTTCTTTGGTAATTATAACCAACTGAAATAGCATCAACAATGTGGACGATAGCTATCTTGCAAGTAAGTCGAGTAATTCTTCATTCGTATACAATTATGTGTTCCGATGTGGACACGATATTGCTCAATTGATATTCCCATAATCGTGGTATAAACTGTCAACGTGATTATTTATTCCTTGAAGCACGATGTTCCCCCAAGCTAACATTTTTTACTCCACTTGTTTATATGAAGCATTGTTGTATAGCAGCACCTAAAAATTTAATAAAAATACAATTGATTAATTCGTTTCAATAAATAAATTCGACCAAAACACGTTATTAGTAGTCAAATTTTCACCTTACCTTGAGAAATACTTTTAATAAATTTTCTTCTTTCGATACTTACATTGATTCAATAAAAGCCAGACATAAAATTTGCAGCAAGCTTGAATTAGAATTAGCAACAGACAACAAATGCATGAGCCCACCAGGCTACAGAAGAAATCGTTATTCTGTGATTAAGCACATGTAGCGCCTTAAATTGTAATCGTTCATGGTGAGTGGTGCTCACGAGTCTCAACCAGGGTATTCAGACAATCAAACTGCAAGCTGAACTATGTTATTTTTGAAAAGTGAAAACATCTGTGACTCCAAAAACTTCATAAATTTGTCATCGGTACAAACATCGGCCAACCAGAAGCTGACTGGTGCGGGATAGACACATTGTCAAGGTGGTCATACCCCTTTCAAGCAATTTTTTTTATTTTTAGGACTATTACTGCAAAAATAACATTTATTAAAAAGATAAGACAATACAAAATGACCAAATGAAATTTTTTTTGAAAAGTCATTAATTAGGCTAATGAACCAATATGTCAGCCACTAATTAACGCTTAATTGCTGTACTTTCGAAACATGATATCTCAAGAGCCAATCATGCAAATAACATAAATAATACATTTTTGAGAGCTTTCAATGTGATCTAGTGCCTGACACTATTTTTTCTCAAAAGGCTTCCTTAAAAAATTTAGAGCAAAATTATGAATTTTTGCATTATTTCAAGTTTTTCCTAAAAAGAATTTTATGATTAATTAGTCAATAATTGTCTAATTATACCTAATATGAAAGTTTGAATAGTGTCAGGCACTAGATTGTGTTATGAAGAGTAAATGCTCCAAGTTTTGAATTTCTACACTAAAACTGTACAAAATTACAATGTCAAAAAGATTGCTGACATGGTCCAAATTGAAAAAGTGATAAAATTCGATTTAAAAGTTTCCCTCACCAACTAATGTACTTATTATAGCTTTAGAAGCTTCCTGCTTCATACGCAATTCCTTCCTTTTCTTCTAAATCATCAAGATACTTTTTCCTGAGATGTCTTAATGTTTTTCTTCAATTTTTCACCATCTCTTTGCTTTTCTTTTCAGACAATTTAATTCTTGAAATACCACATTTCTTGGCACCTTTCATTGTAAATACTCCTGGCTCAATGTCTAAGTCATCAAAAATTTTAAGAAATGAAATATCTCCTCATTAAATTTAAGGACTGCCAAATGGGTAGCTAAGGCAACAGTCTCTTGTTCCACATAAGTAATTTTGGAACAACAATCCCAAATAACCCCATTCAAACATTCATTAACATTTTGTGTTAGCCCATGCGTGCATTTCTGTAGTAGCTCTGTTTTGATTAGATCATCAAATATTGGCTCCATTTCTTCAACTATGCACCTTGGTATACCAATTTTGTGCTGGTATGAGCCTTTCTCTCTCTTGTAACCACACCAACTGTCATCACCATCAGGGCAGAGATGATGTTGAGGATCCGACTCAGATGAAGCAACATGGAATAGTGTTGCTTAATTGCTGTGGCCGTTTTACTTACATCATCCAGTTCTCTCCCACAGCAAGACCATAATGATTTTGTAACATATCTATTTTTCCATCTGTGAGCCTTCCTTTGCCTCCTAACTTCTTGCCATCACTACGCCTAACACCTTTGTTTTTATTCTTCAATTGCCACATCCTACTTCCAACTCTTTTTTGTACATGTCCAATGCATTCTAATTTGTTTGGGATGCAGTCATCACCATAGGCCTTGCTCTCAACAACAGTATTGTAAGTTGAAGAGTCACCATCATCAAGCATATGTTTATATTTAAGTCCTCATTCCACATAGGATCTTTGAAAAATCTGGATGGCACCAGCTGTTTCCATGCTGTTAGCACTTCCAGTGTGGTTGATCTTACATTTATGGTTGGCCTTCCATTGATTCTCTTTGCCCACTTCTGGCATGCCTTGTATTTATCAGAAATAACCTTGACATCCAAAACTTTTTCGTATCCAAGGAGATAGCAGTTATGACATCATTATGTGACACATGACCGCATTTTTGCCAACTTCCATCTAAGGAAATTCCACATTCTCCCTCATCATTTCCACACAATTGTTTAACATCAGCTGCATTTTTTACCATGCTGTCATTTGCCAATTGCTTTACAACAGGTAAGAGCCCCTGGTTTTGAATCTTGTATAGTTCCAGCTGGTTGGTGGTGATGGCATGTTCATGATTTTGGTGAATGTCACCATTGCACTTTGTCCACAACCAGTCTCTCTGAATGCCAGGACTGCTCTGACATTGACATTATAAGAGGCCCTTGTTTTTGAGAAGAGTGAAAGCAATACTTCCATCCACATTCGGTATGTTCACATTCCAATACGTTGTAATGGGAAAACCCATTCTTTTTCTTCATGTCAATGTGAGATGTCACCTTGCTACTGCAATCTGGGCACTTCAGAACTTCATTGAAAACGGCAAACAGTTTTTTCAAGTCAACGAATATTGTACCTTCTTCAAACGAGTCTGGATGACCAGGATTTTCGCTTAATCTCTCCGTGAAATGACCGATCTTTATGCCAGATGCCCCAAGATTTTGATCAGATGGTTTGCCATGTTTGAATTTTTTGGTTTTCTTTGATGGTGTAATTCTCACCCTTTTTAGTGCAAAGTTTCGAAGAAACTTTGCACTAATAGTAAGTGTAATAGTGAGTAATACTTAGTAGCCACGATTTAACAGAGTTTAGCGGGTAAACTGTTGTAAAGATCTTAGAAACTTTGGACTGTCCTTGAGGTCTCTAGTTCTCTTTCTGTTACAGGTATTTCCCATATTTATCCCAAGCTACAAGTAAAATAACACAAATATAATAATTTTCAAGAAACAATAATAATTTTCGACCAAACAGCAATAGTAAATGTAGAACTTTTAGCAGACAAGAGCTGACCGCAAGACGTAAACGATTGCAAAATTGCTCCAAAAATTCATTGTTCACGCTGACTTGCACAGCGCAGCGTCATCTGCCACCTCATCATCATCTTTCTTCTCTTCTTCAAACTATGAAAGAGAATAAGTGATTAGCTAAGTATAAGAATCGATTTCTCTTAAAGTTAGTTGCTGCCGGAGGCAGCATTCTAATCTTTACGGTGTTACTCATGTGTTACTGTAGTGCCCAGTTTCTGTGACCGAGTTATATTTATTCGACGTGAATCTCGATTTTCAATTTGTTGGCATTCAGGGGGGTCAAGGGGGGGTGATGATATCGGAGTTATTCACTGTACTTTACGTCACACTGCGCTCGACCACGTTGTCACACGTTGTCTTTTTGGCTTTTGCGGCTTACAGTTTAAAGAGTTATTTACAGTAAGTTTAGTCGTTTCTTAAGTATTGTTAAGTTTAAATTATGTCTTTAGTTGCTTGTGGAAGTATTCATCAGGGTTACGAACTCTTTAGTGAACAATCGCGAGGAAAACAATGCTCGTTTATGTGTTT
>JAODVM010333989.1:0-11451 GCA_025400095.1 Phenganax marumi
CTCTCATACTTTCGGCCATCTTGGACCACGCTTTTTGACGCCAAGCAGGCAGTCCAGATGTATATATGTCAGTGGTTTGACACCCAGACACGCGAGTTTACCGTTTCGCGATTCTCTCGCGGGAACACAGACTTCACTCTTGGTTGTACGTTTTTGCCAAAAAAGAAGGTATTTTCTGGACAGTTCGTTCGTAAAATTAGACAAAATGCATTTATTTTCTTCTTTGTGTTTTTTTTCTTACTTTCTGCTAAAATATGTTTGGTAGCTTCGTAAAACTTGTTTTTTTTGGCAAAGTTTGACTCGTTTTCCGAAAGTGTTTATATGTTTGGTTTTTTGGCCGTGTTTTCCGTCGTGTGGAAAGACCTGGGCCGACCTCGGACTTTTGGCTTCAATTTTTGGCTTCAGGTAGCGTTCCATGCATTTTTAGTTCAATGGTTTTCACTGACAAACAGCGAACAGTGGAGTACACGTGTTTATGCGTATCCATGCAGACCATAAATAGGGCAGCCTCAGTATCGAAACAACCGTATCGAGTATCGACTATCGGTATTAGAACAGTGTTGCCAACCTCGGGATTTTATCCCAAGATTTTGGGATTTTTGAGGCCGTTGGGATTTTCTTTGGATTTTTATTTTACAAATAAGACCTTGGGATATTTCTTGGGATATTGTAAAATGCAGAGAAGATAATTTTCAAAAGCTTATTTGAATGTAAATGTCGTGATTCTTATTACTTTGCTTGCTCAGTGAGTGATAGTCACTAGTATTTTAATATCTCATGCATTAGTCAGGCGCCCAGATTCTTTTTGCGTTCCACATGTATTTGTACAGCACCAGGTATTTCCTACACATGTACTTTGGGCTCAACTTTTGCACTGACTTGTGACTTTTATTGATTTTATCTTTAAATTGGTAATCGCAATTATCACTCCGCACGGTTAGGGGACCTGAAAAGTAATCAACAAATGACGGGAGCTTGATGAAGGTGTGAATCTTGGGATTTTTTGGGGAGAAATGGGATTTTTTGGGGAGAAATCGAGAATTTTTGAATTTTTTGAGAGCTATTTTGGGATTTTTAAGAAAAGTGACTTGGCAACACTATATTAGACTATCCCTAATTGCAATTGTAAAGGTACACGTCTTGTGATATTGTACAAGAACAGCAAATATTTATACGCACAGTGCACAAACCTGTTAATATACTGTCTTCATTCTCTACAGTATGAGCATTATAAGGTTCCTTACAAGATAAGCACATGGCATTCATATTGTTTTCTTTTCGACATTGGTGTTGTTCATGTAGTTGAATTGTTTTGAATATTTCACGGCAGTAACCACATCTGATATTCGTCAGGTCAGACTCCTTGTCTTTTATCACTTCGTAAGGTATCATGAATCTTTAAGTGAAACAGAAACTGCCATATATTGTGATGCTATTACTAGTACAATTACGCAGATTTGACAACAGAATCAGAAATTATGACTAGTTCCACACTCAATGTTTAAATATTTAACCAATCAAATGCCAGGAGTTTCACCTTGACAAGTAAAATTGTGTGGAGTGCATTGTCATTCAATGGGCTAACAAGCAAAAGAAACTAGGAGATGGTGTAGTTAACCCAGGGTTCGAATTAAATATTTAGAAGTGAATAGCGAATTTGTATTGAGCAAGTCTCTTTATTATAAAGTGAATAGCGATTTTCTACATAGTATATAGTGACTCTAATCACTATAAAAAGGCTTTTCTCCATAAAGGCCTTGCCGGCAAAGCATTGTTGCTTTGTTAGGGCTTTATTCCACTGTCGCCTTTTTTCTGGGCACGTAAAAGTTTAAATCCTTCAAAGTTTTGTACGTTGCAGAAACACTTTAATTGTGGTGAAATTATTGTTGAGTTATTGTTGAGTTAGCATGTATTATAACACGATCCTTAACCTTTCGTTAGCAGATTTTCGGAGATTATCATAAGTTGAGCCTATCGCATTAAAGAATCAACCTAAAACGCTGGTTATGATTAACACAAGAATTCTATAATTTTTAAAAACCAAAAAGCTAAAAATTAAATGTTCACATTAAATTGAAAGAATAGTTAACAGAATTATTTTCCCTATTACTGGATAGCAAAATGACTAGCGAAACGTCAAAAACGGATAGCGAAACGCCATTCGCCACCCGTTAATTCGAACCCTGATATAGACACTTGAAATGACTCAAATATTATAAATATGTACAATCCCTGACCTTGATATAGACACTTTAAATGACTCTAATATTATAAATATGTACAATCCCTGATCTTGATACAGACACTTTAAATGACTCGAATATTATAAATATGTACAATCCCTGACCTTGATATAGACACTTTAAATGACTAAAATATCATAAATATGTACAATCCCTGACTTTGATATAAACACTTTAAATGACTCAAATATCATAAATATGTACAATCCCTGACCTTGATATAGACACTTTAAATGACTCTAATATTATAAATATGTACAATCCTTGACATTGATCGAGACACTTTAAATGACGCACATATTATAAATATATTGAAATTATCAGTGTATATCAATATATTGTATATCAGTGTATCAATATATTGTATTATCAGTGTATATCAATATATAAGTATCAATATATTGAAAATATCAGTGTATGACAAAAAGAATGTTAAAAAATCTGTACGAACTAACTCCTTGTTCTGACTCCAGAAATATAAGCAGGTCATCGGTCGTTAAATAATCTTTATTACTGGCATATCTACAAGATATAAAACACAATTCAGTTGCAACTTTTTGATGCAAAAATTCTTGCTAAGTTACATTCATTTTACAAAACCAGAGTTATAATGTGTGATGAACATGGTAGAGTGCTGAAAGGGCACGTCATGAATCAGTGCAACTGTGCTAATTTACCTTGCCATTAAGAAATAAACTTCTGGCCTGGTTGTCAAATCTTTATACAATTGAAGAAATTCTTCTTTATTCAAACTGTTCTTTTCTGGTCGAGAATTATTAGCAGCAGTTTCCTATGATGAATAAGAAGGGATATGTTTTAGTCCATTTTTTTCAAAATTTGTATACAGTGAAGACATAGTCATTGAAGATATGGTTTGGAAACTTGACCAAAGTCTTTCTTCTATCTTTTTGTCCATATTTATGTAAACTTGCGCACAGTGAAGACATAGCCATTGAAGATATGACAAAACTTAACCAAAGTCTTTATCTCATCTATTTGTTCCTTTCAATGTCTGTGAACAAACCTTAAACTTTAATTTGGCAACTCGGACTGGAACGGTGACATTGAGCTGCTGTAATAGAGCCAGTATCTCTGTCTCATTCAGTAAACCCTTGTTTTTCTTATCGGCTAGAATAAACATCTCTTTCAACCATTTGATAAAGAGTTAAGAATAATTATTTCTCTAGTTTTTGTCCTTGCGTGCTTGTGATAGATTGTTTCCATGGAGCAACAAAAAAACCCAAAAAAATTAAGCAAAAGAAGCAGCAAGCAAACCGAAAAACAAACAAAAAAGCAAGCAATAAACAAATTGGATTTTTGAAGGATATCTGTCTCTCATATGCTGTCGATTTTTGAAGCAATTTTCACCTAAAAAATAAAATCAACAATTATTCATCAATTCGAGGAAACTTAGGAGTTTTCATAGCATCTTTTTGTTCATGTTTATGTAAACTTGTGCACAGTGAAGACATAGTCATTCAAGATATAGTTTGGAAACTATGTTTTTGCAAACATGCACTTGTAGTTTGAAAACTTGTCTAAACTTTTCGTTTTATCTTATTTCATAACTTTAGTCATGAGTCAGGTGAAAACACTACTATGTAAACATGCACTGTAGTGGAGTAACAATTACACCAAACAGTTAAAACCATCAGCTCCATCTATGTGGTCAAAGGAGATGCATTGGAAAATGCCTTTGGAGATGCTCACTCCATCTATTTGGGGCAATAGTAGTCACCATTAAATATGACACTCCTGACTTACTGAGATCAGAGTCGAGCAAGCATCGTAGCCCGGTGATCCATATATTAGCGTCATCAGGATTATTAGCAATGAGATCCAGCACAATGAACGAATCTCCGTGGATTATAGAGAACGCACAGTCTTCTGGGATATCATCTCGCTCGATCGTTCGAAAGACTTCTGTGTTTTTACCAGATCTCACCTCTTTGATTGTCGACAGGGGAACTGGAATGAAGTGAGAGAGAAAATTCAAAAAACATCACAAAGAAATTGCAATAAATACTACAGTAAACAAACGAGCAAGCAGACAAACAAACAAGGACTCAGACAGACAGACATACAGACAAACAAACAACAGAGCCCATTTGCACATGCATTAGGTAGAAATTCGGTTGGTGACTTAAATATCAGAATGAGACTCTCGCAACTTAATAAGTCCTGCTCTGCCAGTTTCTCTTCTATGACCCTTCAAGAGGCAATAGTGTCCCAGTGCCCTAATTTATTATTGTATGCATGTTGTCTGACGCCGGACAAACTCTGTCTTATGACAATCGATATCACTTGTCTGGGCAAGACTTGCAATTAACACTGACTCTGCATCCATATTATTCTCATCACAAAACTACACAATTAAATAACCTATAAATGTTTTCAATAGATCGGCAACGATGGCAACTTTGACAACAAAAATTTGCGTTGACTGCACAGCAAAATAGTTCCAATTAGTATTTCTATTAATAATTCACAGCCTCATTTTGCAAAGAAAATCAAACAGATATTTGCAAGATAAGATTATCTCATATCATCACGAAAAAAAAACCGCTTCTGTATTCGTTTAGAAAGCGCGTACACAATAGCATTATTCTAAAAAAAACCCCGTCATATATATATCTGGCAATCTGCTAGCCTTTGTTCCTGAGCTTATTTAATCCATTTCAAAGAGTATTTGTGGGCGAGCAAATATGTGTCTTAAATACGCGATTTAATTCAAAATATTTCACAAATTTCGAGCGAACCCTTTCATGATTTACGAACGAAAGGCTGTTGATCCATTGTAATTAGTAAACAGGGTGTTATATTTCAATATTCCATTCTAAAGCGTGTTGTATTGTAGCAAGTTTTGTAAACACACACAAGCGTACGCCAATTTGTTCTAATAATACGCAAGGCTGTTTTGGCATCAACACAAGTCGATCAAAAGCTAAAAGGGTTGGTTTTTACACGCAGAAGTGTTTGATCGCTTTTTAATAGTTTCATAGCGATAGGAATCGATAGCTTTCACCAATTCGCATCAAGTCGGAGTCAGTTAAAACACTGAAAACGGGGAAATTTTCGAAGCGAATTTGGCAAAGCGATTTCGACAATTCGTAGACGATACAGCCGGCTGTCGTTAATCAAATTTAATCTCGTAGACCAAAGCAAATGTTAGGAAATAGAACCGTCGCCGAAAATAGACTGGATACCCAAAATATACCATCACAAAAATCATTTTCTTTAAAAAGGAAATGCACAATTTGCACTGCTGGGAATTCGACGGAAGTCCACACGCTACATAATGTCACAATGGACTTTAAACTGCTCGGACTTCAAATTGATTTTGAAACCCCATAAAGTTTTAAAATTTGGAAATTTAGGCTATCTTTGTTCAATGCTTAGAAAAACACCAATTTCCACACGGGGAATGAAGTATGCGTTAATTTTAAAACACGGAATCAGCATATCAATGCCCAGCATGCAGTTTTAGTCGGACAAAGTTATTTTCGAGACCATGTTTTAAAATAAATTGACTCCAATTATCGAAGCTTACTTTTTGCTTTTTCCGGCTTTTTTGTACTGGGGCTCCATCGCAAGCAACTCAGGTCTGGATCTAGGTAAAAAAATCGCAGATACTGCCTCGAAGTCGATCGAACTTTGTGCAATTCTGAACCATTTTGCATCGAGAGCAGACAATCGGCCGCTGTAAACACAACATAAAAATATACTTAGAAATTCCCCCGTATAATAACAAGGAAAACACAACAAAAGTAGAAAAGTTCTCGAGAATAATAGAAGCCATTATTCGTACCGTTTGTGACTTTCCTTTCGCCCGGAATGGAGCTGAACGAGACGGACTTTGGGACAGGTCGCTCGCTCGACTTCTTCAGAATGCTAGACCGTCTGGGTATCATATCGCCTGTACTTTTTCGCTCTCTTTTATTAAACTCCACCGATTCCGTAGAATTATTTTCGGACGTTTCTTCGATTGCTTCCTGCTCGTCCATAGCGGTCTACTAAGTCCCGATAAATTTGTACGTCTGGTCCAAAAAGTAAAGGCCAGCAAAACGTTCGAGTACAAATAGTCCAGGCACTTGCTCGAAAGGACCGCCAGACCACACTGCGAGACAAACAATGTGCTTCCGCTTATGATAAGATTTCCCCCTATTTATGGAAATTTTCTACGAATTTTTCAATTTTACAAATTTTATTACTTGGTTTTTCAACACGTTTTCCCTGATAGTCCATGACAAAAACGCCT
Organism: Phenganax marumi; assembly: GCA_025400095.1. Classification (NCBI taxonomy): domain Eukaryota; kingdom Metazoa; phylum Cnidaria; class Anthozoa; order Malacalcyonacea; family Clavulariidae; genus Phenganax; species Phenganax marumi. The sequence goes on from JAODVM010333989.1 coordinate 6,502, forward strand.
GACAAATTACTGTAAAAATTAGATTTCGCTTTTATAACCATTTTTCATTTACTACTCAGTAACGCTGTTAAAACAGGAACCGAAAAACCATTCTAAGGAAACCCAACAATTTATAGATTGAAAAAAAGGGAAGTCTAAAAGATAATTAGGAATTTCGAAATTACAAATTAGAATATTCTCCAAAATGCGGAAAAAATGGCGGCTTATGGTCAGTATTATTAGAACTGTTGGCGGTCCTATAAATCGTTTAAGTGACTGTTCGATGTTTGCCAGAACGGCATCCAACGAAAGACAATTGATTTTCTTCTGGACAAATTTACTGTCTTCAAAACGATGCGTTCTGATATCTCCACCGGGTAATGAAATTTACTAAGAAACTCCACAGTCCATCACCTTTTTTGTTGAATGGAGGATTTCCGATTTTCGAGGTTTTCATGCGCCGAACTTAATTGTATTCAACACAGGAGCGACATTGGGGCGGCATTGATTCAGACGCCGAACTCAAATAAATGGCTAAAATGTTATTGGTTAATTATTAAATTAAATAATTATTAATTAATCTAAATGACTATTATTTACGTTCGGCATATGGGTAGGGCATTGGATGAATCAGTGTTGCTTGAAAGAGAAGCCCAGTCACTTGCATAATAACTAAATTGACCAAATTAACAAATCAATGCGTTAAACACTGGCACTGGACTTTATTAGACAGGAGACTATGGAGTATAAAGTTTAAGTTTTTTCAGGTAGGCGCTTGTTTATGTAGTATTTGGTAAACCCTTCCAATCAATAGTTATCTATGATAAATTCAGCTAAAATTACAAGCTTAATCAGTCAATTAGATCTAACATAATAACCGAATTATTTGCGGCATAATTCTTAATTAGCCCATGGTAATTTTTGTAGCTGAAATGTAAACAAATTGATCTCAACTCTCCAGTCAAAATCTCGTTTGTTTGCATCCTAAGTTAGGGGTGATGCTCTGGGGTGATCCATGATATAGAACACAATTTCCAATAGACAAAATACTTACAGTAAGTGGACAAGAAATAGTGCGCTCCCATTAAAATACTTATGTCTACAAAATTCAGGAAATTCAAAACCATTTCAGAAGCAGTCACGGCCCTAACCACATAGTCTAGCTGTCCAAGTTACTGTCCATCTCTCGCGTATCCTTAATTTTTTCTAAATTGTTTTAAGCTTTTCAGAAAGGTACAGAAAAAAACCTGTCTTTTAATGGCGAGTCACTTTTTTTTGTCCACCCACTGTAATTCAACAATTATTGCTAACATAATAAAGTCAATAAGACATTACCAATGAAATTATGATGTGAATGAATATGTGTGAAAGCAGGCATTGGCCATTTAGATTTAGTAATTTATATGTTTTTGTGTTTTTCTATAGCCTGATTTCCATGCGATTGTAACTGTTGAAAATGGAAATCCACGCTATTTCTCAACAGCCAAAATATTTTATCTTCTTCGCAGTAAATCTCACGGCAATCATGTATTAACATACTATCTACTAGTATTGTTCCTCTGGTAATAATTAGTTTGAAACAGGGCTGTAACTTGGGTGTTCTGTTCAGGAGGTGCAGGGAGTGACAAAAATGCAATATTGCAACATTGGGGGGAGGGGTACAACACCCCTCAAACCCCAGTAGTTACCGTCCTGGCTTGAACCTGTTCTATTTTGGCTGTTTAGGAAGGTTGTGACTCTATCTTCAAGGCCATTACAACCATATGGAAACCAGTTTATCTACCTTGTAGATATAAATATGCTATCTTTTTAAATAATACACTACTAAGAATACAAAGAGACAAAACAGAAGCAAATAGCACATAACCCAATGATGTCCTTTCTTAGTTAACGCACTCAATCTGCCCATTGTTGCACTAAGAAATGTTCCCGTCTTGTCAAAATCATCATCCTGTGCAAACATAAAATTTAAACTAAGTTCAAAGACTACTTATCGAAACACAAAACAGCTAAATGTTTTCTATTTCTTCAATTTATTGAGAACTATCAAATACTCAAAGCATTTCATACCATGCCTTTTAACAACTTGTTCTGAGTCCTCACTTCATTGCCAATGTCTATAGTCAACTTGTGAAAAAAGACAAAACTTCTGTTATCTAATGAACTGGCGATGCACTTTAAAGTTCATTTCTTGCACATTTTACTCTGGGCAATACCAAATGATATCACCATGCAAAAGTCATGCATAACAGTAAAAATTACAAAGCCTGCTCTCTGTTACTGTATTAACAATATTAATTGCTCTGGTTCATTCACTAAATTATTATTACAAAGAATAGACAAATCCTGAACCACTAAAGGCTTAGATATATACATGAATATATACATTTTTTTCTTATTTTCTTATTAGTCTTATTATTTCTAACTTTATTTCTTATTTTCCTCTTATTATTTTTACTATTATTTTTTTTATTCCAATTAATTTCTCTTGCTAATCCAGTATTAATAATAATAATTATAATAATAAAAATTATGCTAATTATTATTAAGTTATTACTATGTGATTGTTATGTTATTATCATGTTATTATTATGTATTATTATTATATTATTATGTTAGTATTATGCTAATTATTATTATTATTACTAGTTTTATTGTTATTAATTTCTCATGCTAATCCACGGACTGGCGATGCATCCAAAATGCCACAGACCAATACAATCAAAAAGCATTTACTTTACTTACAGATTTAAGTGCCTGCACTTTGCTTGACAACTGATCCACCATTTGGTCATTCTCATCTTCTAGCATGTGTCTTTCCTGAGGAGCTCCATACGAACTGTCATGGCTCAAGCCTACGCCACAAAGACCGACTTAGTTTGCCCAGTTAATTTTGTATTTTAATTTGTCTAACGTCAGACAAGTTTATACATCAGGGTAAGACTTTTACCACTGAGTGGGTGAACCAAACTATTTACACCTGTTTCTTAGTTGAATAACCCATTGACTGGCAATTCGTTTCACTGCACCTACCCCACTCTAAATTGTCCCTCTACTCACCGAACTTCAAACAATGTCACTTTCTCAAACAGTAACACATAAAGAGTGGTCACATTAAAAAAACAACAACATAGAATAAACGTACCCGCTGAGCGCCGCATCAGTAAGACGAATTCGATAAAATTGCGAAAAAATACAACTTCAGGTGACTTGGCATTTGTTTATTGGAAAATCTAATTCTCTGAAGTACTGGTTTTCCACCATTTCAATAACATTCCACTTTTCTTCTTGAAAATTCCTTGTTTAGGGAATTTAATTTACCTTCCTTGCCACCTGTTTTCCACTATTCGAACAATATTCCTTCTACTAAGTTTTCCAATTTTTGGATTTTCCTTCGTTTTGCGAAATTTTATTTCCCTATTACTTGACACCTTTTCCACTATTGCCACCATATTTCTTTGATATATTCTTTTACATTCCTTCCATAAGAGATTCTATATTCTCATTTCTCACACCGCTGGTTTTCCACCATTTTCGCAACATTCCTCCCTTTACATTTTTGCAGCAGTGAAATTTTCATGTGGAAGATTCCTTGAAAATGGAAAAATAATTTTCCGAAAATTATCCAGAGTTTTTTCTAAGGGTCTGGTACTAGCTAACGGCTGCACCCACACAACGCCCCTTTCTCTAATATAAGTATATACAACAACAAAATACCACAGGAACGATACAATATGGGTGAGTAGAGTATTTTCTGGTTAATAATTGTATTTGTCTAAAACCGTATTTAGCTGTAGATCGATATTGGGGCTAGTACAGATTAGCATAAACTATTACTGCTGACTGTCCAAAAACACATTCGACACATTCGATTAAGAATGCTGAGCCTGCAATCCCACCCTAACCCTGCCCTAACCCTAATCTGATGTCCATTAAACAACAGTCTAGTCAGATATTGTATACAGTACTATCTCACTAGTTGTACTCCCAACAGTTATCTATTATGCATCTAACGCCTTATGATTTTATTTGTTGGATGGAAACTATTGCCAGTTCATGGGTTATCTTGCACTTGCCATATGTCAACTTATAGACTTTATGCTGTGTGCCATATTTGACGATAATTTCATTCAGAACATCTTCAGAGAAGTCGATTGCTCAGCAGAAGTTGCACTGCTCTGCAAGTGTTGATACAGTCTCGTTACAACTCTTATACTGCTACGACTAAGTTCAACCAATTGCTTGCCGAGTGTATACAAGGAATAAAAGAGGCGGGCACGTGGAAAGACGAACAAGTGATCACGTCAAAACAAGGTCCTCACATCAATGTACAAGGATCAAGCAAGAACATTTTAAATTTTTGTGCTAATAACTATTTGGGCTTGTCAGTGAGTGTTTAATCAATATAATATTCTACTTTTCCTTTCGTTGCCTCAAAGCTGGAAAATTTACTAAATTTGCTAACTTACAAACAAACAGACAAACAAGTAAACGAGCAAACAAACAAAGAAACTAAACCGAACAAAAAGTACAACTATGCAATTTGATCAAAAACTAAGTGCTAAAAGACTGCATACCTCTGCCAATGTGTACAAATACGAGGCAGGAACGTAAAGATATGCACTAAAATGAGTCAAACCAGTGCTGTAGAAATCTGTTAAAGGAGGGGGGGGGGGCTTTCTTGTCGAGCAGAAAATCGTGAAACATACGTGTTCGGCAATGACGTCATAAGTGTGCAAAATGATGACCAGTATACAATCTTATAATCGCAGAAATTACGGATTTACATTGCGTATACACATTTTAACATCCAAAAAAGAAACAACTGAAGCAAGATAAATATTTTCCGTTCAAGAAACATGCGACTCAAACAATTGTGACTCCAATAGCTCTTCGGTTTCTTTGATTGAAATCTTTGAAAATTCACAGCAAATTTACAATTTGCGTAACAATGACCTCAAGCTGTACTTA